>JAYJMB010005587.1:0-54919 GCA_036873735.1 Pouteria campechiana
CCCTTTCAGGAGAACAATTTGGCTGTTGCTGCCATTGATTAGTGGCCCACCTTGGGGACTTCCTTCCTCAACTTCACGAGTGTTGAAATCTCTATTAGTGGGCCTCATATGTACGCAAAGTTGTTGCCCTAAAGTAGCCTAAAAATTACTATCAAATCGGCAGCAACTTGAGCTCGTTCATGGTTGGGCCCAAAAGCCTAATTTCTATTGGCAATAGCTAGCTGCCAATCTGAACAAATTTTTAGGCTCGTCACTAGTCACTACTATGTTTGTATGGCCTGATATGATCAGTTTGGGAAACGAACAAAAAAAATGGAAGTAAAATATTTTTACCCCTTTTCCATTGTTACTTATTTGAATGTGATTTGATATTTTAACTATTTAATAATTCTTTTTTTCTTCATTATTACTTGTAAGATCTACATATTTTGTCTTTATGCATTTTATTTTTAATCAATGTCTCATGTTGTATTATTCTTTTTCTTGTACTTTTTTTCTATCTCTTTTCCCCAATTCCAAATGGTCCCTTATCCATGTTTTTGTGTTGGGGCACACATTACCCTTTTATTCATCTAAATCCGGTTGCTAACAGAAGCCCAAATACACTTCAATTGGAACCAACTATTTGTAGTTTTTCTTGCAGCAGTTTAAGACTTATAATATATGTTGTTAGCTGGCCCATTTTGTTCCCAATCTTGGCAGTTATTTTACGCATTCATCTGTGGTTTTGGGTGTCCACTCAAGGCCTTTACATTTGCTCAGATTTGCTATCCACATCTACTTTGGAATAAGGTATTTAATTGGTAGCAGTTTACGGTCTATTTTAGGTTGCAAATTGTAACTCATCAAATCCCCATTTTCATACATTGTAAGTTGATTAGGATGGCCCATGTCCTTACAATTTATGTCCTTCATCAATCTAAGTGTTTGTGTTTACCAGTTTTAATATTGAGTTTTGAATTTGGGTTGAACCATCCCAAATTCCAATTTGGGTCAGCATTGGGTCAATGGCAACTCAATCCAAAACCGGCTTGAAATTATATATTATTAATTACAAAACTAAAATTCATACATTTTTCTCTTCTCATAACACATATTCGACTATTCCTTCTTTTTGAAATATTTTCATAAAGTACAAATGACCCACCAACCGTATTTCATTCCCATGATTACATGTCTTTTCTTAGTACAAGTACTTTTTTCCCTTGGCTGATCTTATCTCCCTGTTTTCATCCCCATATCTATGTCCCTTTTGAAAATTTCCTTTCAAAGTCAAAACAACAATAAATATACAACCTGATATGCTAAGATTTTTAGAAATTTTTGTTTTCATCCTTATCTGCCAAGTGTTTTAAAGGTCCTAAATCAAAAGTATTTTGCAAACTAGTGCCCTCTATTTCCTTGCTTCTCATTTCTGTTCCTTCATCTTTAAGATTCAATCACATTGGTGACGCATTTGAAGATTCATTCACAACTATATTATCAAGGCTTTTATTTTAAAATATTTAAAGCCTTTTAATGTTTAATTTGATGATTAAATATAGCCCAAATTTAACCTAAATTCAACCCAAATCCAATTTATTGGTATAGGGTTAGGATTGAGGTTTCAAAACTAGAGTTGAATTAAGGTTAGAGTTAATATTTTAGACCTTGGGTTAATATTAGGATTAGGATTGATTTCAACCCAAACCCAAATTAGGATTAGAATTGACTTCAACCTGAACCCAAATTACCTAAGTTGCACACCTAACTAAAGATCTAATTTCTGTAGAACAGTCCCAAATGAATCGGGATATGAAATCAAAACAAGTGCAAAAATGCAAGGGAATCTATCTGAATTCTCTCTTGCGGCAGAAAGAATATATCATGGCCCTGGAAGGTTTGAAAACGAGAATTCCATTTCTTCCACAGGCCATGAAACCTTATCAGTTTATTTTGTTAGCAAGTGTTTGATTCAGGTTCTCTTCGAGAACTAAATCAAACACTCAGTTTGATTATCTTGTTTTTTGCTTTTTCTGATGGATGGTCCACAGTGACCGGCTTAATTGTAAGACTCATCCCTATCATAAAATGTCGTCAACGGTAATGATTTAAAAATAATTTAAACTTTATTGTAAACTCCAGAGGTGTCTTTGTCGCATGTTACAGGAAAATTTGTCATGCTTGGGAGGCAAAGCTAATGAATCACTTTAATACCACCTCTTCATGATATTAACACAAATCATCATGTGAGGCTGATCAAGATGATTTGATGAGATTCATCCCATTCATGCAAACCCATTCCTCAAATACAATTCCTCCTCCTTTTTCCATTTCAATGCCAAAAATATATTTTTAATGTTTTTGTTATGTTGCATTCAACATAAACTATAACTTAAAAATGAATTTTAAATATGAATTTATCATAATCAGAATGGAAAATTCGAATTTTCAACTCCAAATTCTCAACTTGAATTCTACTCAAACCCAACCCAATTTTGTTATTGGGTTGAGTTAAAATTTTATAAATAGAGTTAGAGTTAAGATTAACCTGAAATTTTGTAAATAGTGTTAGGGTTGGTGAACCGATCTACACCAGGTCCCCAGTGGCCAGGGCCATGCTTTCCACCCGCTAAGGTTAGGCTAATCTACCAAAACCTGTGTGGCCAGGCTAATCCCATCCGTTTAATCAAAACGGAGGCCCCGAATGTTAGAAGCCTCCATCAAGCATCGATGTTGCAGATGTTCGAGGGAAATTTCTTCTGATAAAAGCTTATCTGTGCAACCAAGCTGTCAGATGCTTCAAACCCCATTTTCACGTTGGAAGCTGTCGGCTTCCCAACAGCTTCAGCGCCTGATGCTTTTGCAGCCGCCACAGCCTAAAGTCGCCTACTGCCACTGGTCTTCATCCAACAGGTTCTTTCTTGAAGGATTTTACTTTGTGAGTTGCAATCTTGGCTGATGTCGTTGTTCTCTATTCGCCCAAAATGGAAGCTTGCTCCCAATCTTTCTCTGCTGCCCTCCAACCCCACCGTTTCTGTTTTGGTCATGTGGTTTTTGTATTTCTACACAGCCATTGGGTAGATGGCTTACGCCATTCTCAAATTTCTATTGATACTCAGCTTGGAGGTGGGTCCCAGCTGGAGCCAATGGGAACAGAGGTTCACTGGCTTACAACATTTTTTGAATTTTGAATTTTTGAAATCACAATTCATCCCAAATGCCCAATTTAAATACTAGTTTTGTTCATTGATCTTGCATAATGATGATAAAATGCAAAAGCTCTTCTTAATTCCCAATGATGCGACACTGCCCAATGGTGGCTGTTAGCTCATGCTCTTCCCCATCATGTTATACATGAAAGTGGCCACTAGATTACCTTGATTAGTGATTAAGAAGAAAATGCATTGAGGGTTATTACAATAAAAAAGATGAAAAATGCTTTGAGGAGTATTGCAATAGCAAAGAAGACAATGCATTGTGGGGTGTTACAATAACAGAGAAGAAAATGCACGGAGGGGTATTATGATAACTCATATGTAACTTCTGGTGAACTATGATAATGCAGCTGATTCACCTGTGGAGAAGGTACTCTAGGTTGAAGAAGGATTAAGAATTATCATTTCAACTGCCTGATGCTTTATTTTCAGCCTTTTTAGGTGATTTGCGATCTTCTCTACTGAGTTAACCTTGAATTTCTCTTCTTTCAGGAATTTGGAGAAGTGGAAAGTCTGTGATGGGCTGCATACTGTGCATCCTCCTACGCGTTGTTTTGACAGATGAACTGTAATTGCATGTATTCTACTGCTCTGTTGTCACGGATGAACTGATTGTTGCATGCCTTCTACTGTTCTATTTTCACAGACTAGTCATTTCATCATGAGGAGTTCTTTGTGTGGATTTTTCAGTAAATGGAAAAGAAATGTGTTGCATACTGGCATTGAAGTGAATAGATT
The DNA here is from genome assembly GCA_036873735.1 of Pouteria campechiana. Lineage (NCBI taxonomy): Eukaryota > Viridiplantae > Streptophyta > Magnoliopsida > Ericales > Sapotaceae > Pouteria > Pouteria campechiana. Next base: position 3,936 of record JAYJMB010005587.1, read on the forward strand.
AGATTTTCCATTGATTAGATTGAATGTCCAGTGCTACTCTACCAAACGTGCAAGATCTTCTCGGTCTCCAAAAGTTGATCCTGGCATGTCAATTGAGGATGAGAGTAATGCTTTCTATGTCATACGGAAGGGTGACATAGTTGGCATTTACAAGACTTTTGATGATTGCCGAGCTCAAGTTGGCACTTCTGTAATTCCTTTCTTACCTTCTTTACTGTCAATTTATATTTGTTTTTGTGACTTTAATCTTTTTTTTTTCCCTTTTGCATCTAACTCTTTGTCCAATTTATTACTTTGTGTTTGTTTTTGCTTTTAAACTTCTTTTTCTCTGTTGTAGTTGAGTAAGTTGAGTTCTTCCGTCTTTATGGCAAGAAATCTTTTTAGATGATCATATATGTTGTGTATAAATTATCAATTCCAAGGACTTCTGATTTTCTTCCGTCTTTACCATTGGAGCACCAGTGACTGACATAATCAAGTGGCTTGCCTTCCTTGCATCAGAAAAGGTTTAACTGTTAAAACATGGGCTCACTTTCTTGTAAACATGAGCAATATTCTCAATGAACTTATTGTGAAAAACATAAAAACTGAATAATTCTTTTGAAAGACAAAAGCCAAGTGAAGTTGCAGTAGGGCATTCACATATTTCCATAAAAATCAGTTTGTGCCAGTGTAAATTTACAAATATTTGATAGAAAAAAAAGAGTTAAAAATAATTTCATAATCGTTTCCAGGGATAATTCTTGGTATTAAAACTCTGGTCTTTCTGATTAGAAAATCAGAGTGAGAAATCAAGAGCCCTGTGTTGGTTCTCTTGTTTTGTGGTTTCTTGGGGGGCTTGGAAGGAACACCGTTATTACTGTGTTTTGTGAAATTTAGTTGTCCTCTGCTTAGTCTAGTCACAATACAGTTTGTGATCCCTGAAAAATGTATCACCTGATCTTTCAAAAAAGGAGGAAAACAAAAACTACAGAACTGTCCCTCTCTCCTGTAGTGGAATACCGGAATGTCAGTAACCTTTACACCTCTAAGAGTTTTGCAATCTTAGTCTTCTGGTGTTGTTTTTCTTGCTTATGGTTGCAGTGCTCAATTTTTTTCTTGTTTAGATTGCTGGGATAATTAAAATGGAAAGATTTTTCCTCCATTTCAATGCTGTTGAAAGTGAAAAGACCTTTCCTCTTCAATGCTATTATAACTAGGGATCATCTTGCCTGACACATTGTTCAGAATATCATCTGTGGATGATGTTGCATGAAATACATCAGCTGGAAAACTATTATGTTTTAAACAGTTAAGTGGTGAACTGTATTTTTCAGACAGGTGAATGTCACTCAAAGTCCTGGGCCTAATGGCTAATGAGGTTGCCTTGGCCTCTACTCTTTTTCACATTGTATTCTGGTGCTGATATGATTTTTGAGTGCAGTTAACATCATTATCATCATAGAAGCTCTATTATAACTAATTACAGTCAGCAACGTGCTACTCTTTCATGAAGCATTTTATCACCTATGCATGAGTTGAAAAGTTATGCACTATGAGCATTTGAAACTTCATCTTAGAGATAATTGATTGTAGGGTGTGTTTGGGAATTAGGAACAGGGATGGAAAAGAGGAGGTAAAAGTGAAATTTGAAAAAGGAAGTAATGTAACAGGATAGGAGGTCATAATTGAAAATAATGGGAATAAAAATAAATTAGATGGACTTTTTGAATAAAAAGATGTGGAAGATGATTGAAAATATATGTAATAATAATGAGGGAAAGTAGGGTTGTTGGGAATTGGGATAATTAAGTGCCAAATCAATTAAAAAGGATGGGAAAAGAGGAAGAGGGATGAAACACATCCATAGTGAATATCAATTTTATTAGCGATATTATTGGCTTTGCCTGAAATGTGCTATAGCTACCCAAAAACCTTTTTTTTCTAATTGTTTATTTTTTTTGTAATTCTATAGTTTGTATTATCAGTGATAACAATATACTAGCAAGTAACAAAATGAGGTAAACTTGATGGACCTATTCATCTACATGTGAAGAACATTAGATGTAATGAATGCTGGACTGAAACCTTAGGCTCCCACAAGACATTGCGAAACATTTAATGGCTCATATTTTTATGATTTTTCCTATACAAATCTTGAATTGGGATGAATTCTGGGGTTATGGAATGTGGATAATCAGTGGATTTCAAGTCCAATGATTTGAGTAGATTTTGCACAAACACCAAGGTGGGCCCAAATGATGCATTGCCACGGAATCATAAGCCTATATATATATATATATACATTTCTTTGAAGGTTTTGATATATGTGCAATACACATTTTTCTGACATACGACAATGACAAACCCATGTAACTGTGTACACATAATATTTTCTAAAAATAGTCGGTGTCCAATCGTCAATGATATCAGCAATCCTTGCTACGATTGATGCCCTTTGAATTTTTTCCATGATGTTGACTATTATCTATATTGAAATTGCTGTTATCAGACAATATGCCTATCGTTAAAAAGATTAGGGAAATTCTAAAGGAGTTAAAAAGGATTCGGTGCTACTGCATGCATTTGCCATGTTACACATTGGCTGCAACATGCATTTGAACTCAATTTTTGTGCATATTACTACTAGGCTTCTGTCAGACTGACCATAGTTTGGGAATCTATTGAAGGGTAGAAAACTTCTTTAAGTTCTCTAGTAATGTCTATAAATGTCCATGGAAAATTTCCTTCATTTTTTAATATTTTTCTTAGGAAGATACATATGCCAAGACCGTGATATATTTCATAACTTTGGTTTTGCGAACACTGTGAATCCAGTAATTCAGTACATATAAAGCTGCACATGCAGGAACCAACTTAGATCTACATACTTTATCATTCTATTGAAAGTATTTGAAATTTCTTATTATTTTACTTTAGTTGAATCTTTAAATTGACCTCATTCTATTGAGGGCAATGGCTGAGTTGCTTGGTATTGCTTAAAATCCTAAATTCTTTTGTTTGAAGTGTGACCTTTCTATTGTATAGGTACGTGATCCTCCTGTCAGCATCTACAAGGGATATTCTTTGTCTAAAGATGTAGAGGAGCATCTTGCCTCCTGTGGGCTCAAGAATGCTATGTACACCATCCATGTGAGGGATATAAAAGAGGATCTTTTTGGTGCACTTCTGCGTTGTCCTTTTCAGGTGAGATACCATTCAAACTCAAAAGGCATATTATATAGAACCTGACAATTGGGTTGAAGCTCAATCTGTAAATGAGTGAGGAGTCAAGTGCCTTTTAACTTTAGCTTTCCATGTTACTCAAACAGCAAAGCAGCATTCCATAATGTCACCAAAAGGTAGAAATTTATCAATTGAATAATTCATGTTAAACTTTTGCTTCTTACATGTCTTTGTGAAGAGTTGTTGTTGATGGGTGGTGACTTTTGTTACCAAGGCATCCAATTGACAGACATTTTTAGTCTTATCCATGCCATTGACAGACATTGCATTTTAGACAACTTTTCAGTCATGATGTCTTTATAAAACTCTGATGTTATGTATATATGTCAATATCAAGAGTGAACCTTGGTGGGCAAGATCCATATTGTTTTGTCAAATCGCAACTGCTATACAGGTAGAATCTCAAGCATAATTGCCTGGGTGTTGAGCGTCAGCGAGAAATTTTCACCAACAGTGGGGTTCACTTAATCTCATGATCATGGTTAAATCATATTGCCAATGAACCTGATCCCCTAGTAGTATTCATTCTGATGAGGGTGGTGTTTTGAATATCATTTAGCATCTATTGTTTCCTTCAACAGCCCATATGTGTAGAATAAGCTACAGGAAAAATATCTACCCTTCATTAAAAAAATTGATGAATAATGTCCATAGAAAGAAGAAATGCAAAAGGCTAAAAGTAAAAATAATATGCCACAGCCAGCCACACATTGAACAATCAAGCCTTTCTAATCTTTATGTGGGCCTTGCCATGGTAAATTATACACTGCCACAAAAAATTCAGTGAACCATATCTAATCATCTATCAATTTAGAAACGAATGCATGGTCATAAAAAAATCCTCTGAGATAATGTGGTGGCCTGCATGATGACTGGATATGCCTTTTAAGAATGCATGGTCCTACTCCTGCATGCTTTGCTTCAGATGCAGTAAATAGACCTATCAAGTATGCATGTTCCTACTTCCGCATGCTATGCTGCATATGCTACATGCTGAACATGCTCTAATGCAGTAGACCTGATAAATAAACTTATAGTTCAATATGGAAATTTCCCTATAATAAAACTCTAATAATAGAAATAAAAATTATCAAAAATATCCATAAAATGTGTAACTTTTCTGTTAACACTGTTTAGATGTCATAGCCTTCTTAAATGGTCTTGGATTTGTGCAATCTTGGGCCCATTTGAAAACTAACACAAAAAAAATCAAACATAGCTATTTTTGCCTATTGGATATTTTTACTTAAAAAACTGTTAGTCTGAAGCTTAGGACCCAAGTTGATATGAATAAACATAAAACTAGTCAAAAACTCCCAAGCTGATATGAATAAACATAAAACTAGTCAAAAAACTCTTTCTAACTATGAAACTTGATTAATGGACTCCACAAGGCTATTCTAGCTCTCGTGTGGGCTCTCTTCACCACAATAATGCCATATTATTATTGCAAAAATTTCTTTTTTATGTGGACCTCTAAATGTTGTGTTCAATTCCTATCAATCTTCAAACAAAGGAACAAAATGAATATGAATTGAATCGATAGTTTGACATATGTCATTGACTTTGGTCTTTTTACTCTCTCTCTCTCTCTCTCTCTCTCTCTCTCTCTCGGAGATGCATGCAAGCACATGCATACCAATACCATTATATTTGCTATTTCATTCATTAAAACTATGAATACATCCTGGTAGCTAGATGAAGTTTGGAATATTCATTCTGAGATTATTGAAAGCTAATTACTATTGAAGGAAGGTTATGGATCTGAGAACCTGACTATTTCTGTTTTTTGAAGCTGGATTTGGGAATGCTAGCTAGAAACACTCAGGAATATTCAATCTAAATTTTTTGAAAACTACTTGCTGCAGATGGGGTTTGCTTTTCAATAAAAATATGATTATTGTCTTTTATTTTCAGCAACCAGTTGAACTTGTTCCATCTCCTAGTAAAACTTCAGAGAATGCTTCACCATTGAAGAGACTGCAAGAAATGATTGAATTAGATAACCATGTGGTCAGTTACAACTTAATCTTTCTCATACTTTTGTTGGTTTATTAAGTATGTTCCTTTTGTCTAAACTTGAGCTGTTTAAAGGATTTTCTAGTTTTAATGAAGAATATTCATTAAAAACATACATTTGTTACTGCTACTTTTCTTGTTGTTAAGATCATGCTTATAAAATAATTGACAGTCTGCTGAAGCTATTATACTATATTCAAGATTCTGCTATACACAGGCAACTTACTTCCTGATTCTTTTCATGCTTATCAATTATCATGTTGTAGTGGATTACCGATTACTTGAATAGGTTATTGATTTCTTAGAATTATTTATATTGGAAGTTTCATAGAAAATTCTTTTTTGTGGGGTCCCATCCACACAGCATTGGTGAAATGCAAATTGTTTATTAGACCAACTCTTATTCAGATGCGTGCATCATGAATGGGCCAACATGAAATGTTTATTCTGTAGTCTCATTACCTACACAAGAGCATGTGTACACACATCATTAAATTTAATCTTGATGCGCACTTGGCCATTTTGATGCTGTTGGTGAATTGCCCAATGTGGGGCAATCTTGTGGAATGATCCTTTCAAGAGCATTAGTAGGCCTGATTCTAGAGATGCTATTTCACGCCAGTAAAATTGGTGAAGATTATGATGCATCACACCAATTTGCACATACTTTAAGTGCTTTAATAGAAATTAGGGCTTATTTTTTTTATTTTGGACATTTAAACTTGATAGATAGTTTGGATTATTACTTTACTACTACAATTAGGATTTTTGTTCTTGTGAAATTAAATTAGGGTTTTATTTTGTGTTGAACTTTTCTATGAATAATGTAGCATGTGTTAGATTTTTTAGCATTTTATGAATTGAGTTGAGAATATGTTTATTTTTCTATTTACCTTTGTCTTCATCTAGTTTTCTACCATTTCTTCCCTTCAGAATGTCTTCTTTCATTCCCTTGCCTCCCTTTTTCAGCATCAATTTTGTATTTGAGGCAGACCTGGTTACAATTTTTCTTCATTGGTAAACACTCATATGATTGGACATCAATGTTGGCCATCTGAGCATAGTACTGTTCATCATTTGATCACTTCCATGTGGGATCCTCACAGCAATATGTTGGCAAAGTCGCCAATCATCATGTGAGCAGGCACAACCATGCCTCCCAAAACCACTTCAGTGTGTTACCACCTCCTCCAGCTACTACTAATGGTACACAATGACCTTCTATTTTGAGTCTGTTCACACCATAAGGAATTGATCCTCACAACAGAAGTCTTTAGATTTTAGATCCGATGACCTCAGCTTCAGCTCCAACACCTTCCAGCACCCAAAGCCACTATAGGAGCTTTCTTTCTCAGTTTGGATTAATCAACAGCAGTGCATCACCTTCTCCAGCTACCAAAGGGCACACAATGACCTTCTATTTCAAGTTTGGTCACCCCATAAGGAGCCAATTCACACTGTCGACATCATTGGACTTCAGATTGGGTGACCTCAACTTCAAGTCTGACACCTTCTAGCGCTAGAAGCCACTTGAAGAGATTTCTTCCTCAATTTTAACAAATCAACTGCAGTGTGCCAACACCTCCAGCTACCACCAGGCACACAATGGCCTTCTATTTCAAGTCTGGTCACACGATGACAGTCTCATAACTTTTTCGGCGGCAGTTGTAAGATTATCTGATGAATGTGATGACCCAAGCTGATTTTAAAGGGCCAACAGAGAAATCGAATGGACATTTTATGTCAAATCTTATGGCTATTCTAAAGAAAATGCTATGTTGCTTTTTCTGCATTGTCTTTAGACCACAAAATCTGATTTCTATGTTTATGACAGCTCTCGTGTGTGCTTGAGTTTGATGGTGCTTCAAAAGGAAATCCTGGAAGAGCTGGTTCTGGAGCTATATTGCGAACTGAGGATGGCAGCATTGTATGCGTTTCCGGAGCACAATCTTAGCTCACATCATAGAGGCAGATGTTTGTTTACAATTTACATGCTTATATTGCTGATGGAATACCATGTTTGTTAAGGTTTGGCGATTACGTGAGGGCTTAGGTGTTGCAACCAATAATGCTGCTGAATATCGAGCTATGATTTTAGGAATGAAGTATGCATTAAAGAAAGGGTTTAAGAAAATTTGCTGCCGAGGCGATTCAAAACTCGTTTGCATGCAGGTTTGTTTTCCTACTGTCAACCAGCATCTATCTAAAAGCCTTCAACTTTCATTTGGGATTAAAAGATTTAGTGTTTCAAACTGTGATTGTAACAAGTACAAAAAGAAGAAGTAGAACAAACAAAAATGGAACAATATAGAGAGATTTGTCATTTTGTTGAATGAATCAAACAATTTTCATTTTGTGTTATTAATTGACCTCAATTGATTACACTTGCTGTATACATCAGAAAATTGTATATTCATATCCCAAACCACAAGTGGTCCTAATTACATCTCTACTATAGGAGAAAACCCTTGATTAAAGGGAAAAAAGTACAATGCATCTTAGAGACTCAAAAATAAAACACGCTCTCTCAAAATAAATGTGCGTTGTCTTTGAGATTGATGAGCACATTGCAATGACTTGAAATTTAGGAGATCGCTTCAAACCAGTGGGCGGATAGGGTGACACGACTCTAGATTAGGTTGCTAGACACTAGGTCGACCTAAAAAATGGGTGTTTTGATCCTGTTAGTTTGTTTCGGTGTAATCAAGCCTGGGTGATTTTTACTATTTAGACTGTAAGAAACCATAGAGACAGTAGGTGTTTTGCGACCCAATTGGTATATCCCAGAAGAACTCAGGACCGGGTGATCTCTGTTATATTTAAACCTGAAAGAGATTAGAAGAAAACAGGTGACCTAGGTTTGGTTGAGCTTTCTCTTATTGCCTATAAGAAGCTTAAGAAGAGTGGGCCAGGTTGACTGGATTTAGTTCGGCTTTCTCAATTGCCCATGAGAAGCTTAGGAAGAGTGAGTTAACTTTCTCTTATTGCCCATGAAAAACTTAAGAAGAATGGGTTAGGTTAACTGGGTTTTGGTTAGCTCTCTAAGTGCTCATGAGAAGCTTAGGTATAGTGGGTTAGGTTAACTGGGTTTTGGTCAGCTTTCTCACATTGCCCATGAAAAGCTAAGAAAGTGTGGGCCAGGTTGACTGGGTTTGACTAATTTGATAAATAATATCAGCTAAGTTTGACTTGGTGAGTCGTGACTCAGTGACTTAGTCCTAGACTTAGGCTTTGGGTAACTGAGTGAGTGGTGTTTACTAAGGTTTGACTCGGTAACCCGGTCCTAGACTTAGGCTTTTGAATGAGTTGGTAAGTAGTGTTTTCCAATATCTCGTGGAAAACTGGAAACGGGCGATCTCTGCCATTTATACTGTGAGAAATCGAAGATCCAGGTTGCATGAATTAAGCTTAATTACACTTCGAGTTAATTAAACATAATCATGGTTAGCACTAATGATAGTGATTAGTACTAATCAACAGTTCTTAATTGATTTAAGACAATATCATTAGTCCCCTGATTTATGGGGCATTTTCAAGGTAACTATGCGATTTAGGGAGTTTAATTAAGGTTTAAACAGGTTTTAATGTGTTTTAACTAGGGGTATGCATGGGCCGGGTTCGGTTTGGGTTTAAGGTTGCCCAACCCTAAACCTGCATATAAAATATATGTCCAACCCTAACACCTACCCTACTTTTAAAACCTTTGCCCAGCCTTTACCCTAACACTTCGAGTTCGGTTCAGGTTCGGTTCGGGTTCGAATGTTGGAAAGGTGAATGATGGCAGCGTCTAATTGATCAACAGTCGTTGTCACACTATTTATTAATAGGTTGATAGACATGTTCTGTCTTAGCTAGGAGTTGACAAACGTGGAGAGATTTCTTAATGCTCCTTTATTGGTACATTACTACCAAATACACCAAGGATGATTTCTATTTGCAAAACGAAAAAGACCCAAATGAAATACGTAGATTCTAGTGCCCTCTTTTGGGATAATAAATGATATCATTTTAATCAAAAGTTAGCACTTATTACTAGCAATATTTCCCATAAGACAAGCTTGGGTGACGTAAGCTTCTCATCTTGCATATATAAAAGCAAACAATCACCTAAAAGCATGTTTAACCATAAGTATAAAAAAAGAAATTGGAGAGAATAAGATGAAATAGATATAAATTTTTTATAAATTATCTTTCTTTTTTTTAATAGTGACCGGTTTGGGTTCGATTCGGGTACCCGAACCCTGAATCCAGACCGAACCCATCATTTAGTCGGGTTCAGGTCAGGCTCTATCCAATTTGGATTTTTTTAAAAATTTCACCACCTAACCCTAGTGAAATTCGGGGCGGGTTTGGATAGGTTTGGACTAAACCTGAGCCCATGCACACCCCTAGTTTTAACTATCTAATCCAGCATTATCCTATTGTTCACTAATCATATGGAACCTACCATTACCACAACGTGGGTGGAACCCACGTCTGTACCATGGTGGGGCCATGGCAGAGTGCCTTTAGGTACTATAGAAATTACTAGTGGCCAAAGGCCACTGGTGCCAAGGAAGGTACCTGCCTCTTGAAGACTCCTCTAAGCTCTTTCAGAAAATTCTCTCTTTTAAGGCCAAGAGGGGGTATTTATAGTTTTTTTAGCCTCTAGGGGTATTTTGGACATTTTGAAAAATTGGAGCCTGACTCCCACTCCTTGGAAGGAGCTTAACTCCCTTACCTTTTAATGAGCTTGACTCTCACGCCTTGGAATGAGCTTGATTGCCACGCCTTGGAATGAGCCTTACTCCTAAACCTTGGAATGAGGTTGACTCCCACACCTTGGAAGGAGCTTGACTCCCATGCCTTGGAAGGAGGCCTGACTGCCATGTTAGGGGTATTTTTGGAATTCTTATCAATGTGGACTGCCAAAAATCCAATTAATCGCATGCATGCCCAATGTGGGTACCATGCAATTTTGTGTAATATATGAGTGAATTGTAAAAATTACACTCCTTTACAGGCCCAGTATATTCTCAAAAATATATTATTTAGAGTTGGTTTATAAGCCTTGTTATACGCATATATATATATGATATATATATATATATTAATCTCAACTTCTTAAAAAATGATTTGGATAACTTTGATCATTCATCTACTATTTGTGAAAAATGTATATCGAGCAAAAAAATATTTTTGCTACATGTTTTGCTAGTTTCTTTACCTGCAAGGGCAAAAATCATTGCAAATTGGACAAAAATCTTCCCACTACACAGCACATTACCAGGATTGTGGAATGGCTTGCTATCGCTGCCTTGACTTCACGGCACGTTCAAACTTCAACGGCCCATCCCATCTTCTCTACGGCATGTCAGCCGTAAGCTGAAGGCGTCAACTGCTTAAGATGTCACCGTAAGCTAAAAGTGCCTATCCATCTGCGTTGAAGAAACTCTCTACCAAGTTGGACCAGGCCCATCCAGTGTTCAGGTCTTTGCCAAGAAAGTGACATTGCCGACGACTCTTTCACGACAGCTCTACAAGCAAAGCTCAACTATCGTTCTCTGCTGTCCCTGCTCGCTGCCGACGATTGCGTGAGGCTACTGACGACCGTAGGTTGCTAACGACCTTTGCATTGTCACCATCTGACCAGCCTTCTCCATTTCTGGCTAAGAAAAACCCGAAGAACCGCTGAAAACCCATCAACGTCTTCACTTTCGTCAACCATAGACCGTCACTGCATCTCGGTTCACCATCGTCCGACCATCTGTCGGGTAATCTACGCCGGCCAGAAAATCGGCATCACCCTTTCTGACTCTAGCGCGGGCAGTGTTGCACCGGATCCCCCTCTCTGGTCGTCGAAAAATGTAGGACAGAGCTGCTGCCTACCCTTCTTCCTCATTACCGTTGTTCTAGATTTGCCATCGTCCGACCATTGGACGGTCGATCTTCTTCGACCATCAAGCCTCCGCTACTTTTCTGACTCCAACACTACCTTCGCCGCACTGGATCACCTCTTCTGGTCAACGGAAAGAGCAAAGCAAAGCTACTGTCGCACCTTTCTTCTTCACTGCCGATGGTGTTGTCACCACAACTTCTTTGCTGCCGAGCGAAACCGGTCCGGCGATTCTAACGAGGTAGCTACCCCTATTTTCCATCGGCGATTCTAATGAGGTAGCTACCCCTACTTGCCACCGCCGATTCTAATGAGGTAGCTACCCCTATTTTTCGACGGAATGGCCGAAAACCCATTCCCGTTGTTCATCTTTAGGACCGTTCATCCGTCGATCGATGCTACTAGCCGTCATCCGACCTCCCAGCCGCCGACAATGTTGTTCGCCGTTGTCTCCCGATCTGACGCCGTCAACGCTGGTCATCTGCTGCCATGGCCTGGTGGCTGGTTGTGGCTGCTGAACCCGTCTGTACAGTGTCGAACATATGCAAAAATTCAGTTTATTTTTATTTTGATTTTCTATTCTCCAACAGTGATGTATGCAATTATTGATGGAGAATACACGTTTATATATTAGGATATTATTTATTTTTGCATATTTGATTTGGATTACTTAATTTGGGGTTTATTTGCATTTGATATCTTAGAAGGATTATCTTAAAATTTTTCTTTTGGGATTTGCATGCAGTTTTCAGGTTTTTTATTATTATTATTGCTATAGACTGGGTAACATATATTAGGATTTACAGAATGATTTACTTCAGTTAGTATTGAAATACAAATTTTCACTTTCTCTTGCTCTGCTTTCCTCCTGTTCTTGTCAAGTTCCTCCCTTCTTCTCTTCTAATACCCATTCTTCTCTAATTCTTTCCTTCTTCTCCCCTAATTTTTCTCTTCTTTCCTCTTGAGAGGATCCTTTGTCTTTCCTTTAATTTCTGCCTTCTGTTCTACATCAATTTATTCTTCACCTGGAAAAATTTCATTGAATAGGTTTCTACAGTTAAAAGTGAAAACTCTTTCAGGACTGCACATATCGAAGGTGGTAGGAATCATAAAGTTCAAAAGATGAAATTGCAAGAACTACAGGGGGAAGGATAGTATGGTAAATAAATTTTGTTAGGACAAGATGAATAACAAGTTACAACTTGAGGTTATTTGGATAATTTTCCCTCCCTGTGGAAATAAATCTTAACAGAATTCGTCGGTTATAATTCATCCCTTTGAGATGCTTTATGTCATTTTTATTCTGCATTAATAATAATATGCATCCCAAGTGTCGCCTAGTGTGATGTTAAAGCCCTTTTGCCAATGTCCATGTTAGTATGGGCTTGAGTCACAGACATAGCCTCTTTAGAAAGTGGAGGTAAGAGTCATAAGACCACATATTTTGCCTTCCCTAGATTGTGCATTGTTGGGATCCTCGTGCACTGGGTATGTCCTTGTGATGATGTGCATCCATTGATTGGAATCGAGTTTACCTTTCTTCATGATGGATGGATCTTCACTAAGAGTTAAATGAAAGGAAAATGGCAATGGGGAATTATTTTTACCATTTGTGACAGGGAATATCCCATACATGTAAATGTCTTATGAAGTAAAAGGAATATTTAAGGATTTGGGAGTAGAAGCAAAACTTTCTTTGTGAAAGATTCCAACAACCTACCTTCATTTGTGGACAAAATTTAAGCATAAGCAGCTGCAGGTGCCACTGTGTTTAACTCATGAGCAATGTTCTTGTAATGAATACTGCTACCAGTATTATCTTACCTGGCATAAGGACACTTTTATGGCTGATTCCTGACAGTGCTGCCTATGCAAAATATGCAGTGCTTTGTTGTGAATGATGTAAATGGACTACACCTAACAAGCTTTCATTATGTAGATGCTTAAACAACAGTGCTAACCATGCTTGCTATTATGAAACACAAGGAAAACGTTGAGGCTTCTAAGAAATCATAAAATGATATAGAAAGGCACATAGCTGTGCAATGTAAAATGCCAAATATTGGAAAATAGCTAAGCATTTACTAGCCCTAAACAAGAAGATGTCAGTAGTGTGGTTGTTTGAAAAGAGTTTCTAGCTAACATGAAAATATAACAGAGATAAAATTCAATTTACTAAAAATTGATGACACAACATCCATCACGATTTCTAGAGAAAATTCTTTTCCCTAGCTTTTCCTCTCAAGGTTTTTTAGATTTTATCTTGGTGTGATGGATGATAGAGCATCTATGTCATCGTTGATGCATGTCGTTGCAGGAAAAAGGTAAGCACAAAAGGTAACAATGGTTTCCTATTACCTAGATATTGCCAATATTATTAATCATTCTTCATTTGGGGATTGTGGCTTGCATTTTATACAAACAAAAGAATCCCTTCATATAATTGAATCCTTTGCAATTAGAGTCCCAGTACCTCCTCTTTGTTCTAATGTCTGGTGCTTTATTGTTTGAACAGATGAATAATCAATGGCAAGTAAAGAGTGAGAGCTTGAAGCCATTGTGGATGGAGGCGAAGGAGCTCAAGGATAAGTTTCTATCTTTTGAGCTTAGTCATGTCAGAAGGGTATGGAAGCTTTCTTCTACCTGATATGAAGGATCTGTTTGTAGTAACTTGCTTGAAAGTGTTTGACGAGATAATAAAAATTATCAGTTCACTTGTGCCAAGTATAATACTAAATAGAACCACCAACGGTGTTTGATATCAATAGTTTTGAGATTGGATATTGCATGAAGCATGGACTTTTTTACAGCACAAAAAATTCAACATCATTTGCTTTTCTGCATGTGCTCCCTGCAGCACTTCACAGACCATACACAACAAAATACAATGCAACACAAAAAATCCATCATCATATGTTATTTCTCACCTAGGCGAGCTTTGCTACATGGACCTTGTTATGCCTCTCTTGTCTGTCTAGAATTATTTCTTAGTAAGCCTAAGAAATTTCATATCTTTCTTAATAACTTCCATCAATGACATTTTTTATGTCTTTTGTTCTCTTATGACCTTTACTTGGATATACTTAATCGCAATTGGTATAGTTCCTGGTATTCTTCGCATATGACTAACCTACCTAGGTCTATTTTCCTTTATCTTATTACCTATTGATTCTATATTATAATTATCTTGATTTCTTTATTCTTTAATTCTATCCTTTCTACATACATCAATCTCAGCGTCCTTATTTTGGTTACCCACCTTATGTACTTTTTATTTTTGGACAGCCAATTTTCTATACCATGAAGTATGACTAGTCTTATAATTTTCTTATAGAATTATCTTTTAACTTAATTGATACTTGATAATTGCATAAAATTTCTGAAGCATAATATCATTTTTTTCTTGACTTGAATTCTTTAAGCGACACTCCTTATCAGTGGTCATTTTGTGGTACTATTTGACTCTTAATCTTATCAACACATTTTTATTGTTATCATTGTTTAGTTGATACACAGTTTTAGTTCAACTAATTTTAAAATCATTAGATTCTAAATCTTCTTGGCATTTATTTAGCTTCAAATTTACACTTTCTTATCTATCAAAACTATGCCATCAGAAAACAGAATAGGTAGAAAAATTTAGGTGCATCTGCAGATATACCTGCACCTTTTACCCATAATCAGATAGATGTATTCTAAGAAGTTGAATGATTTTGAAATGACTTAGCCATGAGCATAATTAGTATCATGTTGTCAGTAATTAGTGCAAGTTCCTAGTTACATCTTCAAAACTATATGTTTGAATAAACTTTATTAGACAAATGATTAAATGACCTTTCAGAGATTAATAGTGTAATGAAATTGCAGTTTATGGTTCATGAGAGATTCTGCAATTAAAACTTGGTGAAATGAATGAAGGAATATCCTCATTTAAAAGATTTTAAAGTTTAAAATACTTATCGAGGACAATAAAAAATTTGAAAAAGAAAAATTTTAGTATGATTTTTGGCAATGATGAACTCAATTCAGGGTGTGGGGCCTTCATTTATCCGATCATTATGTGCATATAAATTTGAAGCAGCTAGTCTTTGCCAAATATTCTCACAGTTTTGTGGTCTGATGACCTGACAAGGCCCAAACTTCGAAGCGTTTAGCCTGAAATTGTCTTAGAATAAGAGGTCCTGAGTCGTAACTTCTTGGTTGGAATTAATTGTTAGAGGAAAATTCCAAAAGATAGATGGTCCCAGTGCTGCACATTAACAACTGGATCAATTGAAAAAGTGCTTTGGATCACTGAACGTTACAGCCTACTTGCATACACTTAATATATTTGTATACAGAACATGCTAATTTCAGGGCCCTGCAATGCACCTATCTTTTTAGCATGATATATAACTCTTTGCATTATGCAGTTTGGTTTAGTTCATGTTAGAAATTTTCATGTTGATTGGTTTTTTCGAACTGACTAACATTTTCATTTTGATTGATTTTTTCAAACTGGCTAACTGCTATACTGTTTCTTGGCACTGATGCTTTCTTTGGTGTTGTATCATTCTGCAGGAATTCAATTCTGATGCAGATGCTCAAGCAAACCTTGCCGTTGATCTTGAGAGTGAGGAACAATGAACTCTGGGAAGCCTTCTGAAGTTGATAGTTTTAAGGCAATTTTGATGGGATCTCTTTTGCTGCAGGTGGTGTCATTTGTGAGGACTATGACATGGGGGGCTAGCTACAGTGCTAGCAAGCGGCTATAATTTCACTTTGCATTTGCTTAGCCCGTGTAAGTACACTAGCCCACTTTACCCTATTCATTTTCTTTTCTTGCTTTTTTGTTATTGACTTATTTTTATCTGGGAACCTTATGTGAATTTTCTTAGAATTTTGCAGTTAGAAAGATAACCATTGGCAAATTTTGTGATTTGTATTCAGTTTTTCTGACCACATCATAGCTTTTCAATTGGTATACAGGGGATGTTGTTTTCTGTTTCTTTTCTTTAACATGCTACGCAAAAAGCTGAAGATCCCAAGGCAGGACTTAATCTAGCACACAGCTGAAATTGATACACTGATTGAAGAACATGTAATTGAACATAGTTGAGGGCATCACCCAGCGCAACAGTAAGGCTCTTCACCTATGTCTTTGGTGGCCAAGGTTTATATCACAGTGACAGCCTCTCCAAAAATGAAGCTAAGGCTGCATACATCTTGTCCACCCACCCCAAACAACATATTGGTGAGAGCCTTATGCACTTGGCACTTCCTCTTAAAAAATAAAATAAAATTCAACACAGTTGCAGACAACAGGAAAACTTCTTACCTTGAGTCTTTTAAGGGGGAGTTGTCAGATAGGAGACACCAAAGGGCTGGTTTTAATGAAGTTTTACCACTCTTCAAGCATCATGGTTGATGTCTCCTAGAACTGCAATGGAGAGGGCTCTATTTCTGGGTGTACTGAAAAAATTCTCTAATGGAAATTTTGGATTAAATTCTTCCACAATTAATTTGCGTTTTATGATGGTGGTTGTGGTGTCGTGGAATGGATTACCCTTCATAGAAATGGGGTTGGGGGGGGGTGAACCCGATCCATGGCATCTGCTGCACTTGTGCTGACAGCTAACAATAGAATGCACAAACCTAAAAGTCATTTAGTGAAAATGCTGTCTATGTAGTTGGGGGTTGTGATTGTTGTTTGTACTGTGTGTCTTACCACTAATATGGAGATTCGGGAGAACTCCACATTAGATCATGCAAATGCAATTTAACTGGTTGGTGCATCATGGCAGAAATTTCACTTTTAACTCCGCATGCAAAAGATCAGCAATTTGTACTTCGACAAGTGGTTGCCGTCAATATATATCACCATCTAAGGTTCTAATAACAGTAAATGATTCTGCAAATGAATGTTTTAAACGGCCAGGACTGATTACATGTGACCAAGTATGTGGGGCCTTGCACACGCAGTTGCCCTAATGCCCATGCAAAGCTCATTGCAAATAAGGATATATTTCTACCTATGGGTAGTTTGAGGATTGTTTTTTTAGAGCATTAGGCGTATTTTGATTTGGCTTCTTTTGAATATTATGATTTATTTACTTAAAAGAAGTAATTCCAGAAATTAAGCTGTGATCGAGAGAGCTTATAAAAGGAGCTTATAATTATGTATTGATAAATAAGTTGGGGGCTTATTTGATTTGGCTTGTTTTTGACCTTATGGGTTATTTGCTTAAAATAAATAGCTCAAGATTAAGCTGTGTTAAAGGGTTCTTTCAAAAGGTGCTTATAAGCCTATATGGACTTACGAGCTATAAGTACTGGTGCTCTTTTGTTTGTTCAACTTCATATTCCTAAGCTATAAGCACCGATGGAATGGATATGTTTTGAATCGAATTTTGCTGTTAAGGTTAGGGATCAAACAAAAAGGTAATGGTATTTAATGAAATAACTCCTGTCGAGCACTCTTGAAGACAAAATGTGTTGTTTTGGTGGCCGCCTATGTGTTTTTTGCTCAATATGTAATTGCTGGCTATAATGTGGTGATTACACCATCTACTTACCTGTATTTAATAGCATAAAAGAAAATAAAGCTTCTTACAAGATAGAGAAATTCACAATAATCATAAATGAAGAAATGATATTAAACGAGTCCCAGTATATTTCTATACGCTGTACACACGAGGACTGTGTATCCAGAGGCCGAAAACAAGCTACAGTTGTTGCTGCTATTCACTATTTCTTCCATTTTAAGGAAATTGTATTTAGCTTCTTCACCTCTTAATCATTTGTTAGATGCAATGAGAAGATCTCTTACTTGGAAACCTGGACCAGAAAATGATCAGGTGAGATTAGATATCGAGAACAGGCCCAAATCTCTATTCAGCATACCTTCTTTCCAAAATAAAATTTTAGAAGGTTCGAAGGCACTCATCATGTCTACCCAGAAGCTGGTTGGTTCAAGGGTGTAAGATAGTTCCATTGCCTCCAGGAAATATACATATTCAGCATCTCATTGAAAAAGACTTGCATTCCTTCAACCAGCAAGTTTTTGTCCCCTGTGCCTGCAAAACCTCAGCATTAGTGAATGAGCGAAAGCAACTAGTTATCAGAGCAAGTTCCCCTAACGGTTCATCCTGAAATAACAGTTTAATCTTTGGCTGTCTTGATTATGACAACTCCCATTTGTGGTTCCTTGCAGTTTTTTTTTTTTTTTTCTCAGTCAGTAATCTAAGCAAGTTTTCTCAGGGACCATTACCCATAATGTTTTTCAATATTGACCATCCATTTTGTTCCAGACCAAAAGGAAAGTGGAAGTATATCTACAAAAAAGGATACTCTTGCAATGCTTGGAATCTCCACTCAATCAATTTTCTATAAATCTATTCAATAAAGTGGAAATCATCAAAGAGGAGTTAACACTTTCCAGTTTCCACTCATGAGGGGCAACCCATCGAAAATTGCAATCCACCCATTTCAAATGAAGCTTTGAAATGTATGAAAGGAGATGGTCGTTTGCAATTATGTATTATAATATCCTACATTTATTGCACAATCCCATGCCAACTGAAAACATGCAGCTCTAAGCAAGGAAATTAATCTTAAACAGAATTGCAAATTCCCAACTGATATGAATAAGACAGCCGGCAGGTACTTGGTCTGTGAAGTTATCAGGTTATATACGATCAAACTTCAAAGAAAAGAACCTACATTTATACCCGTTTCCTTAAACATCTCTAGTGATTTGACAAGTTCCATTTGTTTTGATGCTGTTGCTTGTAAAGCCTACAAAAATTCAGGAATCTATTAGATTATTATAAGAAACTTAAAAAACTGAATAAGGAGTAACGAATACAAAAGCTTACTTTCTTTGTCTTCTGTAAATCATATTCCATGGACTTGATACGATCCATTGATTCTTGAAGCGCGATGTCTTTCTCTGGAGGAATTGTCACCGGTTTTCTGGACAGCTCAGTTACTAGTGCTTCCAATCTCTGCAGCCGCTCCAGATATGGAAGGATAAAATCCTCTTCTGAAATGAGATAAGGACGATGGTTTTCGGGAGTCACAGCATTTCGTGATCGACTGCACTGATTTTCATACCGATCATCTTCCTGACGGGCAGAAACAAATCTCCCCGAGACATGGCGTAGAAGATGTAAAACCGCTAAGAATATCACTAAAAACTTAGCAACTATCCTTGTTATTAATGATAGAAAAATCTGTGATGGTGTTCTCTGGATGTCAGAATCCTTTTTATATATTGAACCACCTGGGATAAATGTCAGAATTTTCAGCCACATGCACCAAAAAATTGTAAACCTACTACTGCCAATTCAATAGCATTTTGTTGTATCACAATAAGGCAAAAGACACCGAAGAAACATTTCCAAATCCCTAAAAGAGGGTGGGACAGTATATCCCAGTCTATGAATTGTAATAACCAAAAGGAAGCATGAAGTCCTTACAAGCTAAGTATAAAAAACAAGAAAACAAAGTTTTCCTGCTAACTGATTATCTAGAATAGATCAAGCACCAGATAATTCAAATCCAGTGATGAATGACCAAAGCGACTTAGGAGATTAGTTGGAGTGCTTAATTGGGCAAGTATGTTCAATCTTTTTTTTGTCAGTATATGCCATGATTACATACAACTATGTAGAAAATTGCCAGCTGAACAAATACTCTATTAGTTCTCTAAGTGGGCATTTATAAAATGTCCGACCTAATTCAGATGGTTAGAAGAGAACTACAGAAATCTCCATACAGAAGAATAAAATCAGTAAAGTGAAAATTGGTGTCTTTGGTAACATTAGGGCAGTGGTACTTGTGGTCATATTTGGTGAGGAATATGAGGGTTTGCAGTACATAAAGCTCAAATAATGTTTCTAACAGTTTCTATGCCGACGTTTGTATACTGCAGCATTTTATCTCTGAACCCAGGCATATGGAATGCTTCTCTAGTGACAAGTTGATATGAAAGCAGGTATCACACATTCGGTTTCTCATATTGATAACTTATGATAAGGAAGAAATTCAGAAAGATTATGCTCATTAAATTCAACACGGACAGAAGAAATACGGATGTGGCTAAAGACTCGATAGAGTTTCAAGCAATTATTTGGTAAAAGTTAAATTGAGAGAAAATTCTGTAGGAAGATGGATATAATAGTAATCAGCTCTTTAGGCCATGAGGTTGCATGATTTATGCATAACATATGAATATAGCAGAAATGAGTATGCGAATTGTCTAAGCATACAATACAAAGGCTCACCTAAGGAAGAACACTAACGAGTTAAGAACCCATAAGAAGAATCTTATTCACTCAAAATGGAAGCAAATACCTACAGCCACTTGAAACCATAGTGAAAGCTTCAGACCAATATTAGAGCATCCTTATTCGAATTGGACCCCATGTATCTTATACACTCATGAACAATCTTATGCACTATACAAATCTTGATATGTTTTTCACTAGCCCTATAACACTACTGAAATACCCTTCAGCAATAAAACAAAATACCTCTCAAGAACAGAAATTAGGCTTGAGCCTGTAAAGTTTTACAAAGGGCACATGTAAACAACTACAATAACATTTTTTATCTACATATCAATGCATAAATTAAATGATACGTGTTAAATCTAAATTATAAAGATGATGATTTGGCTTCAGACTAGGCAAAAAAAAATCTCCTTTTTGATAACTATCACTTAGTGGTACAACAAAAGGTTGTTCTAAGTGGGAAAATCTTCAAATTCAAAAAGATAAAGAGGGAACAAAAAAGAGTACCAGTTGATTGTGTATCGTCTGATTCAGCATCATCTGTTTGATTTGCAAGGCAGGACGACCTAACCAAGCCATCATAGGATGGAGAGTCATCCAGCCTGACCTGGAAAAAGCACCTAAAATAAATGTTTCCCATTTTTCATTTTCAAATTGGCTTTTGATAGTAATTGGAGAAAAGCTTCCCTCATGGACAAAAACAATAAAAATGAAACATTTAAACCATATTAAATTTTGATAAAGCATTAATAATAGAACTATTGCTACTGACACACTGGAAACAGATACTCCAAATAATTCATGATCCTTAATCCTTTGAGAAACCCTCTTGCTTAGCAAATTTGCATTTCAAAAACAACTGAACAAGTTTGCTAACTTGATAGACATCTATAACAAAAGCAAAAATACTTCAGAAGATTAGAATTGTACAGTGAAGAGTTGCAGCTCCCATGATGTCACAAAAGTGTACCAGATTATAGTATTTGCTAAAACAGTATTAGACTAATAACATATCTCGTTTTATACCATTTGTACGATTTTATCTCATTGGAGGAGAAACTCTTTTTGTTGGATGCCAGGAGTAGCTAGCTCACTTCATATCATCAAATTTCACATGGTTTTTTTGGATCTTCGAAATAAGCCTGGTCTAGATATCAAATTAATTTTTAGCCAAATTGACCAAATGAACAAGGAAATGGAAATGCTATAAATTTGCAAAGACAAAACATTTTGAATTGGGGCCTTTCACAAAGGTGTTGTTTCCTTCTGTAAATTGCACATTGTGTGACGGCATTGGAAACATGTGTTTACCGGACATGATTATATTGTTTTTAAAACAGTTTACAAGCCAAGAGACATCAGGAAACATTAGGCATCTGAAATAAAAGTAGTACTTGGAAACTTACTTCATGAATAGGATTCAGCTGTCTTAACCCAAGAGTCCATGGATCACTAGGGGAGCTAACCTCCTCAACATATGACCTTGAATCAGAGATAGATAGTTGGCTCATTACACCCTGAAATATCAAATGAATTGGACATCAACCTCAAACAAAGTTATCAACATTAACCACCGCCATTACAATAATTCCACCTTGGAGACATGTAATTCAACTCTGAAATGGCTTTTTCCTTTCCCATCAGATTCACTAGTTTTCCTTAGATGCATTGATTCTCCAGCATGTACAAGCTGTAGAAAAGGATAATATATATCAGGTATGTTTTAATAAAAGAAATATGAGTAAAGGATTAGATTTTAACATGATTCAGCAGTTCAAAATGCAACCAAAAAAAAAAAAAAAGACAAAAAAAGTTATTTTCTAACCTTAATTATTTCTGGATCCTTCCATGGTCCTCTATTTGATCTAAGACATCCTCCCTCATTGGAGCAAGTGCACAAACCCCCTAGAAAATCAGGCAGTTGGCTGTTGAAAGGGAAAAAGAACAAAATTTATCCTAGCACCAGAAATTAGCAACTTCTCTGTCATCGCATAATTAAAAGATACTCCAATAATAAAATAGAAATGGTTTGCACCTGGAGTCTATGATTTCAAGTAGCTTGTCAATGTATTTACTTCCTAAAACCTGTAAGTTATTGGGGAATTTTACTTAATTTCATAGAAAGCAAAATTACAAGCAGGTACAACCATAAAAGTGCTATGAATCTTTTACATGTATCTTTGCTGTAGTTCTTGGATCAAGAAAACCTTTTATGCTGTTCCATATCAATTTGAAACTGTTGCCAGCATTAACGATCCACATCTGATTGAGTGTCTGCACGAGAAATCATTAGGTATTAATAACGAGCTGTGTGGGACTATTATATTACTGCTTTATCATTGCTTTATAATGAGTCATATACCTCTGGGTAGTTTTCACTGTCAATTTTATGGATGTGAATTAGAAGATCATGTGCAACCTTGCCAAAACTCATCAAACTCTGCATAATTGTCCAAAACCATGAGCAGCAGCAAAGTCGTATGATATTGCAAATAGCAGTTCTTAGTTGAGGGAAGATGGTAAGCTAGCAACATACCACACCATGTACATCAAGAATAGTTGTAGTAGAATGAATAGGTTTCCTAGCTGCAATTGAGCATGCAGGAAATTTTTCAGCAAATGCTTTCTCAAATTCCTGGACATGATATTTCAAGTACCGCTCAGGTGTCGTAATCTTCATAAGCTTATGCGGGTCAACCTGGCCGAGTCTCTCGATATAAACAGGTCGTCCCTCCTTGTCCACCCCATGGTAACCATGTGGGTAATAATGCAGAACCTTATCCAATTCCTCAAAAACGAAGTCCTAAACACAGTCAGTTTTTTGCATCTGTTACAATCTGCAGAACACAGTGTGGATGATGAATATAGTCCATAGCTTCTTATGGTTTTGAGGTCCCAGAAATGCAGTCTAGATTCATATATTTTCATTAAAATCATTATAAATATAATATTTAGCAAGTGAATGAGAGCTATTAGCATGAGAATTGCAAACACACATACAGAGAGAGGGAGGGGAATGTGGGAGAGAGAGAGAGAGAGAGAGAGAGAGAGAGAGAGAGAGAGAGATTTCATTCTCTCAAAACCTTTGATGCTCTCCTAATGCATGATAAGTATCATGGTTAATCGTAATCATGAGGAAAAAATAAATTTATTCACTAATCAAATTGGAAAAGTGAAGATGAGGGAAAAAATCGTTGTCTTCCTTGCATGTTCATGGTTTCAATATCTTCCATCTTTGAGTTTCTACACCATGATGACTAGTCTTCCCTCTTAATATATCATCTATCTATTTTTTGTCAATGTCTTAAATGAAATGAAAATCAAATTTTTGGAGGCCTGAAATTATCCCTATTCCACCAAAAGCTGCTATTGTCTACGGTTCAAAAACAAAGGATGAGTGACATCATTGTAACTAGAAAAACTAGCAGAAACAATCACCACATAGGAAAGATTACCTAATGTGACGACAATAACAAAAGCAATCAACAACCTATACATTGATCCATACTCATATAGCATATATCAGCAAAGCCAAAATGGAAAGTTGAGAGTCTAGAACATTCCACCCCACAAAAAGAAAAAATGATATGAGACATAAGAAAAGCATATGAGAACAGATTCATGTCTGAGATCAATAAAAAAAATTGTTCTTGGATGCATTACCAGCTGCAATGATTTAAGATATATTACATATACATAACAGATGCCGTCATCAGAAAAATCAGTCCAAAGGCAAAAACATGAATTTGGCTATTTGCTTACCTGTAGCATAGAATCCACCCCAAATTCATTTCTCCATCTGAGCATCTCCAACCACATCTTTATTGCTTTTCCAATATCGTATTTCCTTGCTTTCAGAAATCTTTAATGGTTCAAAAAACAAATATATTAACTGTTAGAGAGATTAAAGAATGGGGAAAAAAATGAAAAATCTTCTAACTTGCTACCAGAAGTGGTTTCCCTTCACAAAAGGTAATTAGAAAAGAAATAGACAGCCATTTCATAACAACTGGAGCACGAAACCTTGTAGGTTATTCACTTATTCCAAAATCCAAACACATATTTGGTAGGATGCTCAAGCAATGGATTTAAATACCCTAATAACGGAATAACCAGTGTCAACTTGGCGTATGTGGTTGTTGCTGGAACTTGAAGATTGGCCATGGCGCACACATTAATGAAAGATTGCTAAGGCCCTAATGGCAGACACACTGGATGTGAGGATTACGAAACCAACTTAATCCAAATGGAAGGCTCGAATAGCCTTGGCATGTTTTGAGCTTGAAATCTCACGGAATTTTCACATACCTCAAAGTCATCAGGTCATCTTACTATAAGCGAAGGCATCAATACCTCTTCAAGGTATGGTAATCATCATGACGAGGTGGCAGCTGATCTTTTGCAAGCAAAGCAATCCGGAAAGCATTGATCACTTCCTCCTCCTCGGTATCCTTTAAGTCCTCAGTCCGCACTGATGGGAGCTGGTGATTGACTCTTCGCCTCCCTCGCTTCCTGAGAGAGTGTGGAATGCTTGTTGAAGCATCTAGCACTTTCTTTTTGACAGACCTGATCCGTGTCCTCCTTGTCTCATCCTCTGATGCCTCAAATTCTGATGCCGATTCAATCCTATCTTCTTGATTACAGATTCCTTCCATTAGACATTCCAAGATCCAAGTCATAAAGCTTAGAAACACAACAACGCAAAGCTGGAGCACAGATGAAATGAAGTCATGAAACGCATCAAACACAAAATTGCGGTTTGGTAGCTGCTATCAACTAAAACACTGGATGCCTCAAATTCATCTTATTGCATTTGTGTTGAATATCCAAAATCAGATTAGTATACTGAAAATTCCACAGAATCTAATCCCCAAAAAGATCCACTGCATCACTGAATCAACAAAATGGGGTTTTTATTGCCAATTTTGATTGAAATTGGTTTGAATCGAATCCAAACACCCAAATGATTCAGGAAACTGCCATTCTGATCAAAACCAAAGCACACCCAATTCAACAAACTGCGTTCAGAATTCAATGGAACTGCTCAAAGACAAAGAGAAGAGCACAACATAGAGAAATCGATCATACCTCTCATTCTCCCTTCTACAAGTACGGAAAGAAATCAGAGCTCAAGCCACAATGTCTTTGTCTTCCAAGAGAGCGAGAATGAGAATCGAGTCAGTCTAAACAGGTTGACGGATGGAAAGACAAAAACAAGCATCAGAAACTAGAAAAAAAAAAAATCTGTTTTGTGTTTTTCATCCTTTTGTGCGGGAAATGAGAAATGCGAAATGCAGAGAAAGGTTGCTTCTTGCGAAGTGTAAGAACGAAACGGATTTTTAAAGGGCGGAACGGGGGAGGAGTTCGTTTTTTCATCCGTCGCAGGAATCGGCCGACATATGCTTGGTCTTTGGATGATCCAAGCGGTTCATGTTGCATATCCCGATTAGATGTAACAGTGTCATTGCTGGATCTGATTTATTACTTAAAATTAAATAAATTTGGATGTAATTGGAAAATTCTTTGTATTTAAAAGATTAATGGTGAGAATGTAGCAGTTTTGAACGGTTCAGATGAGCACACTACCTCACGCGCCGCGACGAACGCCTGACAGTTCTCTACCGGGAAAGTGGGAAACATGAGAAGCCGTTGGGTAACAATTGCTGTTCCGTCGCGCTAACTCCAAGCGCCAGGTACAAACGCAAGACGCGTGAGAAATGGCATGTTGAAACGATATCTATCACGTTATTTATAAAATAAGATCATATAAGATTCTTATATAGACTCATTTTTCATAGGTACAAAATAAATACAATTATTTTTCTGGCACAAGTAGGTGTCACGTGATCAACGACAGAGATATTTTGTGGGGTACCTAAAATTAATGTAGACAATTGAAATGAGTCTTTTTAGTGGTAAATGTCCCAAGTAAAGCTGCATCTACGTGGAAATTAAATATTAAATGGTTAAAAAAATAAATCACTGAAGATTCAAAATGTGGAAATTCAATTTATACCTAACTTTTTTTTAAGAAGATCCTCTTAAGATATAGAAGATTTCCCTTAATCTTATTAATGATATGTAGATGTAAATCTATATAAGATTGTTCTATTGTTACTAAGATACCCTATAAAAAATGTGCCATTTCACAAAATTATTATTAAATAATGTCTAAGTCTTGTATTTTATTTTTTCATTTTTTTATTATTGAAACTTTTTTATTCTCTAATAATCTTTTCCTTTATTTTTATAGTGTATTTGAAAGAAGGTAATAGAAAAACACAATAAGGAATGAATTTAATAACATAAGTTTTATAACAAAAATAAGAAAAACTATTGAAAATATAAATGATCATGAAAAAAGTATAATTATTAGGATTGTTAGAAATAATTAAAAAGATATTTAATAGGTGACTAATACTTCCTTTTTCAGATATAATTACTTTCTATTATATTCAAATTAACCCGTATTAGAGCAGCATGATTGGAATTTGGTTGAATTTTGACTTTTTTAATCTTATTTATTTTGCAAGTTTAAACTATAAAAAAATCTTCTTTGATTCTTTATTTAAGCTTAACAAACCTGGTATTATATCACGCTTATACAGAAGTATGGATTTGTGAATTTTTTGTCCCATGTGATGAACGTTCATGGTCTCTCTCATCTAGCCTGCGTTTCTCCTTCGCGCTTGGAGATGAACCGCATATCACTCTGGATCCTATTTTATACTATGTATCTTCGGTTATCACCATGTGCCAGGACCAAAAAGTCATCTGGACCGTCATTTTTTTAATCCACACCGTCAAAACTCCAAAATACATGATTTTTCATAAGTGGGTCTCAATTGGATGAATGATCAACACCACCCATTTCTTTCAACTCATAACAAACGGAAGAGATCAAAGAATAATCCCAGCCGTCCATTTGGATGGAAATAAAATAAGGTGGTCTGATAAGGAAGATCCGTGACGTAAATGGTATTCTTCGGGAGTCCTTTTTTTAAGATGAACGATCCAGATCATGGTAGAAAGAGGACAAGGAGAGAGCGTAGCGTGCAACGGCCGCTTGCAACTGACTGCGACTGCTTCGCGCAATCAGGTGAATCTAGACGGTGACTACGAAGCTTTTGGTGTTAAGCTTGGAGGCCAGCTTGTTGCCCTCGTGGCACGTGATGCACACTCGTGGGTGCGATTGGACCCACTCTAAATGGTGGAAGATCGACGCCCTTCATTCGTGGAAATATAAAATGGACGGTTCAGATGGAACGTGGTGTCCTCTATCAAGATGTTAGGGAGATTGGGCCGTTATTTCAGTAGTCTCAATCGACGAGCTTTACCCAACTATCTAGCCATCAATTTGTTGGTAAGTATGCTAAATTTTCGGAAGAAATGATTTCGTATTTTTTTATATATCATGATTATTGATTAGATTCAAATAATCTATTATCCTTATTTTTATCTACTTTTATAAGCCAGAAATTACCTTAATTACAAATTTAAATGGACTACGATAAATCTAAATTCACTAATTATCCGAAATACTTGCTTAGATGTTAACGCATATTTAGAGATATCTCTAATCCAAATGATTCTTGACGTCTCAATCAAATGAATGGTTTTTAAAATAGTAGTTGGATTAAGTCGGCTGAATTAATCTTTAACATCTTAATTAAATAAATGGTATTAAAAATTACAGTTGGATAAGATTTGACGAAAAATTAATAATTAGTGAAAAATTAAAGAGTTGCACGGGATATTCATCAACCCTGAACAATTTTGATGATTGATCCTTGCCATTCATTAATGGTTATTGCTTTCAAATGCATCCATGGTATGGTTCCTTCAACAGCCAAATATTTCATTTTTGCAAAACGCCCACTTTTTTTTGCGCCATAAATCAAATGATCTTCGCCTTTCATGGGTTATTCCTATTAAAAGATAAGTTTTTTTTTTATTTTATTATCTTGATGAAAGATGGGGTATATTTATAATGTTTAAAAGTTCTCTGAATAACTGATGTAGACCATCCAACATGCCTTTAAGCCTCAATCAAAGAAATCTCACACAAAATTCAGTTTGGTTGTATGCTGCCACAAGTCCAATCAATTCATAGAGAAAAACCAAAATTGAGAGCAATTGAATGTTGGAAACGGCAATCCGTGTTTTTTTTAATTGTAGTAGATATTTCTTGTCAGCCTAAACCAACATCAGGAGTTAATCACAAGGTTTACAATCAAATCTGTCACTTGGGTATGTATTATTATGAACAGAGGATGGATAGATAATGGCCTAAACCAGAGAATAATGTTAGCTGGACTTGACAGTCTCGATTGCAAGAATCAGATCTTCCAATTTTGCCCCTTTCACCTCTTTCGCAATCTTTCCGTCTTTGAGAATCTTGAAGGTGGGAACTACCTTTATCCCCAGTTCTTGAGCCAACGGCTGCAAAATCATAAATTCCACAATATCATTCAAGGAAAAAAAAAAAAAAGATCCATGCCTCTGACAGTTAATAAAAGGAAAGGACAAGGGTTGGATTAATAAGAAAATAAAGGAAAATATGAAGGAAATGATCTGAGCATTATAGATGACGTCAACCATAAATCTCGATAAAAATGAAATAGATAGCTTTTTGTGAGAAAAGATAAGTAATGATTAATAAAAGGCATTTGTTTTTCCTTTCATTCCCCTTCCACATCCAAAATGTTTCAAAATAGAAAATAGAATGATGGATGTGTGCAGCATGAAAAAGGGAATGCAAAGACAAATTTCGCACACAAAATCAGCATGGGTAGTTCAAATACTTTTAGCCTTTTCCATTTGATGATCACCAAATGGATGTTGGAGACTGCATCAATTTGTGAAAAATCATAATAAGCAAGCACTGTCATCTATGCTTTTGATGAGAAGACGACTTTGCATGTGGTGAGGTAGAGTCCTGATTTGCAGTGAATTCTTTTATGTAGGTTCGCGATCTCTCTTCCCATTCAACAATCTAACAAAGTTAGACAATCCCAGGCATAATGGATAGGATCTATTGGTACATTTCGTCTTGCACCGCATATTTGCAAGTAGATCATGGAACAGAGAGCCAACTGTAATCAAAAGCTATTTTGGGTGCAGCGCACATGATGAAGACCATCAAATTGATGGGGTCACTGACCATGTTAATTAGGTGTACAAAATTGGTTCAGAAACAGGAAATTCCCTATTTCTTACAAACGGGAACTTAGAATATGGTGAGAAAATGAAGACAGTGTAGGCGACAGACCTTGTTTTCTTGATTGCAGTCCAGCTTTAAAAAGACAACATCAAGATGCTTCTCAGATAATTCTTGAAATTTTGGGGCTATTATTTTACAGGGACCGCACCTTCATTTGAAAGTAAAGAAGACATCAGATGTGAATGAAGCCACACACTTGAGAATAAAAGTTCTGCCGATGTTCATGTCTTACCTCACACCCTTATCATTGAAAAAGAAAACGAAATAAAATCGACAAAGCACTATTGGCAAGTGTTCAATGGACAGCTTAACAAGAACATCTATCACTTTCAGCAATCATACTTAGAAGTAAGCAATCACATTCAGAAGAATGCAACATTAGAACAATCCCAAACCCAAGGCTATCAAAGCCCTAACATAAAATGTTGTTCCGTTGCTAGTTGCCTCCACAATTATAGGTTACCAGTCATGCTGGACCCCCATCCCAAACCAAGAAAACAGAAAAGAAGGGGGATAGCATGGCACATCAGGGTGGTATGCATTATGTTCACAGATTACATATAGGAGATCAAAGATGTGATTCCCAGAGAAGATGTTGCACAGCTATGACTCGATAACGAATGATCAACTGACAGATAACCAATGTAAAGCGATTGCTTCAATGCACCTACTGCAAGATCTATCGAATGAATATGGATTCCTCTACAGCATTGCAAAGTTCTGTGACAAGGTTTCAGGTCAGCTGTCAGATGGAATGCATCCATCTGCCATGATTTTCAATCTGTAGATGTGGAGGTCATCCAGGTGGTGAATACAAAACCATAGACATTCATAAAAAAGTTAAAGCTAAAAGGATTTAGTTTGAAATGTTATGCATACATTGTGAACAATGATATCGACAAGCTCAACATTGTTCCTGCTGAAGAATCATAGCAATGAATCTGTCAAAAGTTTTCCTTAGTAGTACCACCACTGGTATAAAAAGGGACCAGGAGACATAAAAATAATGCTTCTATCAGCATCATCTTGAATCCCAAAAACAACAGTAAAACATCAGTTTGATATCTATCAAGTACACATTTGATTTAAATTGAATTAATCTGCAAAAAGGGATAGGCGAATCTGCAAGTTTTTAGATACTAGGGGCATTCTTGTCCTCCAAAGGCCCATGTTTAGCAACATCAATGGCAGATGTTGAAGCATCATTCAACTGGGCCACAATCCCTCTTCTCGCATATGACCAGGTAACTGCTATGCACACGATGTTTGGATTGGAAAATAACAGCAAGAAAAGCAGCAATAAATTTCACTCGTTGCTGCACTAATGAAACATTTACTCTAGAAATATGGATACTCAGATCTTCCCTTCCCTTTTTCATTTCCATGAGAATAATTGCTTGCAAACTCTTTGCATGGTATCTTTTCACATTGTATGAAGGAGAAAAGAAGATGTTTTATCTAAATAAAGCCTAAGCCTGTAATGAAGATACAGCTTTATAGTTTGCCCTGTAGCAGCCTGAGACGCTCCATTCCTTGATAATCCTTCCAACCTCTTTCATTCAGGACATGGCTACACAGTATGCTAGCAAATCTGTGTAATATTAACTATTTTCTCCTCTAGTTTTGGTTCTCTTTCTTTTAGGAGTTACAGTGCTTGAGCTCAGAGGGAAATTCTGAGATATCAATAAGATATGGAGTATAGCCATTCCTAGGAGTATAACAATCACAACCCACTGCATCCTTTATCATGATTATCATCTAAGCCTTTTTCTTGTGAAACAGGCATCACCTACATGAATCCTTCTATGTGTTTCCCTCTATCCTGGACTACATCCTCCTTTAAACCACCAGTCCTTCTTCTATAGCTCCATCCAAATCTTTTAGGCCCACTACACATATATGGCAATGCACTAGAACAGACTCAACTTCCTCCGAGTAATAAATGCAATACCTCAATAGACCTTCCTCAGCGTAATAAATGCAATACCACAGTAGTTAGTCCCAAATTATCAAGGTCGCTAGCCAACTGAAATCATTTTAAAAGCATTCATCAAAGACGATGAAGATCAGAAATTGCCTCAATTGTAGACAACTCCAATTAAGCAGTCCCAAACCATAATATTTAAAACTTGATTAATGACATGGGAGATGTCCGGATGGACATGAGCAATTTATGGTTAGGTTCTCATGATGGATCTGGTTCTTGGTCACTTCCAAAGATATCAATCATAATGCATTACATGTGACTCTGAGACCACAATCCTTTGCTGGTGGGCATCAGCAATTGCAGATGAGGAGGAAACATAATGCAAATGTTGCTCAAGGGAAAAAGGACCACAGGTCTCAGACAGCTTCCAAACCAAAAAATAATGAAATGGGTAAAGGCCCTTAATGTCGAACTAGGAAGTTGGAGTAGAGATGAAAGACAAAGCTGAGAAGCCCTTGATGGTGTCCTCTGTGTGCCAAAGAAAGGCCAAACATCCTTTAAAGAATAGGTGGAAACTCCAAATCAGCCTTACCATATTGAAACTATAGAACAGGGCCCACCTAGGGCCACTCTCACAAGATACTGCCCGCTCTAGTTGCAGACCGATTGTACCCGAACGGTTTTCTAAAACGCGTCTTGCGAGTTAGGAGACTGCGTGAGACTTATCTACCAGTGCATCTCACCTGACTAGGCGATGTGGGATTAGAGACATAATTAACACCCAATATACCCCACTTGACTTTGATATCACTGTAGAATAGGGTTCACCCAGAGCCACCTCCGCAAGATACTGTCCACTTAAGTCGCAGACCAACTGCGCCTGCACAGTTTTTCAAAACTCGTCTTGTAAGGAAGACTGCGCAAGACTTATCTACCAACGCTTGTCACCCAAACTAGGCATATCTCACACCTAACAAAACCCAATCCACCCAGGGAACCAATGATAGCAAATCAAGCATAAGCACCCTGGTTTAAAGTGTATGTAACCTTTCTTTGTCAACAAACATGATTTGTTAGGTGACATCCTTGAAACATATTTGAAACTAAAAGTGTAGCTCTCCAATCAAGGAATCAAGAAGAAAGGCATTCCTGATGTTGGACAACATGGAAAACAAAAGGCAAAAAGTAATCAAAATGAAGAGAGAAACTAATACATAAGTCATGAGAGCTATCTCTAGGAAGAAGTACGACTTGCATGGTCAAAAAGCTTCATCAAACACAATCCCATATAAATTTATTGAAGTATTTAGTGAATCCTACCTTGCACTTAAGAATACCAAACAGTATCTGTAAGGAATAAGAAATGAAACGCTATGTTCAGTGCAACAAAAGAACAGCATATCATGCCAACAGGGTCTTTGAAGCTTAAATATTTAGAACATGAGAATGGTTTAGTGACCCTTCGTCTTTGAAGCTTAAATATTTAGAACATGAGAATGGTTTAGTGACCCTTCAACGATAAAATCTTTGAATAATCACTGTAAGTTGAAATCAGAAAAATTGCCCAAAAAGCAATAATCATAACAACTCTCTATCAAAATAATGGGGTTACTTGGATCATCCTAATATGTAATGGTTATTTCAAACCAGTTCAAAGAGTGATGACTAACAGCATCTGGATACTAAGTTGGAATCACCAGCGAATTGGAGTAACTCAAATTACTCACTTCTTGAGGTCTCACATAAGCTCAAATTTTGGGTGGATGAGAAAGGCAGTGCGTCTGTGATAACAACTTATCAGCATTTTCATCTACCAAATCCGAATATCATTTCCTTAAAAAAGAGAAATCTTTTGTTTCTTTGAGGATTATCCTTTCGCTTGATTTTTTATTCATCTCCAAAGCATTAAAACTGCAACTTTAAAAGCCCACAATTACTATATTTAAAGCGTTCCAATTATAGAAAGACAATAACAATTCCAAGCCTTATCCCTCATCGAATGATATCATACTAACAGTCTCACAACTAAAATTCAATTGCCAATCCAAATGCAATTGCAAAAATCCCCAAGCAAGAGAAAGAGAGTTACTACCACTGCGTATACATGTCGAGAACTACAACCTTCTCGCCGGCAGCCTTCACGATCGGCCAGAACGTGTCCTTGTTCACCTCCGACACCTGCCCCACAACCGCCGTCGGCCCCTCCGTATCCAAGCTCGACCTCACCTGAACACTACCCCATCTCCGGCGGATCTCGACGGAGTTCCTCGAAGCCGAGCAGCGGTCGCTACTGATTCTCCCGTGGCCAGAGTCTAGCTGCAAGCCGGCGGGCCTCCGGTGGGCCGGGAGGGCAGAGCTTGAAGGCGAACGGATCACCGGAGTAGAAATGGACAGCCGGAGAGCCATCTTTCAATGGATTTTGCAGAAAATCCCCGACTTTTGCTTTTTGTTTTCTGTTACTGGCCTGAGCAGAGCAGGAGTGTTTCTCAGCTGTTTATCGAAAAACAGATGGAGGAGAACAGTAGCCGTCAGTGCGCGGTACTACCGCATCGCGCATTGGTTGATACACGGTCGGTTGAAAGATGGCCTTGAATGGGTGATACAAGGGTGGTTTCCTGAGCATAATTATCATAAGATAAAATATTTCACTAGGTTTATCTATTTTCATTCGATATTAATGGAAATAGGAAACACCCAGTTTCAATATGTGACAAAATAAAAATCAGCAATCAGAGACTGATATCGCTCAATTGGATTTTTCCTTGTATGGTGGAAAATCTGCTTGTTCTGTGTATCAACCTTCAAGAAAATCCAGAGTTAAAAATAGGTCCGAATGGATGGTAAAGACTGTGTGAGCGTGTTTGTTGAATTGGCATTTAGTGCACATGCCGACGTGCTGCCTGCGGACTACCGTTTGGCGTCTTCTGCTAACCGTTGGTGTGTCGACACTTTAGGTTCGTCGGTGCTTCTGTGAGAGAGTATCAAATTTTAAATATCCGAACCGTAAAAATTACGAAAATACAATTTTTCAAGAAAAATAAACTGGTTTTTCATTTTCCAGCAGGTCTTGCGAAAATTAATCCAAATTGATGGTCCAAAATATTTCCATGGTTATTAGATAATAAAGATTTGATTAAAGGTTATATTATAATAAAAATAGCAATTAAATTCAACCGAAGTAGGGTAGTATATGAATCCTTACCAGTGGAAGGTGAGATAATTATAATTTTTTTATGGTTATCTCATCATATAACATATTTTAAATATTATTTTTCAGTATTAAAAATTATCCAAATCAAAATATAATGTGGTTACAAGGAAGAATATGGTAATAAAAATATTTTATTATTGATGCTATTTTTAACCATTGACGAACTTTATTATTATATATCATCTGAATAGTTAAATATATATTTTTGATCAAATAATTTAATAATAAAAATTTTCTCATACATAAAAATGGGTTATAGGTCACATGATGATTTTGGCATTAAATATTTATTTTCTATAATCTTAATTTAATGTGGTCCATTGGAATTTGAATGAATTTTAGTAGCAAAAGAGTAAATCACATCAAGAGTATTCTATAAGGTGGCGATGAACCCAGTAATTAGTGTGGGCCCCACTTTCTCCAATCGGTTGTACCAATAGCCGGCGGTGCACAGGGCTGTACCGGATAATTCGTAAGCCTTCGATATTTTGACTGAAATCCATGGCGAGGACTCAATGCTGTCCCTGGTCCACGGAAGTTGAATTTTGACCTAATTCTCATATATACTTCGGACAGAGTGCAGCTTCATGCGCATGATCTCAGAATCTTAAATCCCATGTCACTTGTTACCTCAAATAAATAGATGATTCAGTAATGTGCAACCAAATTATGGAAGTAATAATTTAAATAAGTTTTCAATCCGCTGATTTATGAACATTCAAATTGGCAGATAATAACCCACCTGAAATCAACAAAAAGGATTCTGAATAATCAGAAATTTTAATCAACCAATCAAAACCAAGTTCCTGATTCATGACTAAATGGGGTAAATTACCTGAATTGGACAATTTAACTGATGGCAAGTGGAGAATGTTTGGGTGCGTGTGTACCTACGCAAGCTACGTATCATTGTAAACATGCTGTTATTTTGGGCCGCTTGAAATTTCGGGCCGCAAATGGAATTGAAAGTGACGGACAAAACAATTGGATGTTTGCGTGCGTGCGTTGGAGCCATCTGTCACCGTACACGCGGCAGAACAATGGTTCGAAACCTGAGGATGAGATGGTCTGTCCATATATTGGCTGCTCCCATCACATGGAGCAATTTCGCATTGGCTTTGAATAATACAAATTGGATATGGTAATTTTGATTAATTTGTATAAATTAGTATTTGATTTTTAAATGATCCACGCTTGCACTTGGGTTGGGTTAAATTCATTCTGATTATGATAAGATTAGGATTGGATAAAATTAAAAAAATTGGGTTAGAGAAATTGGGTTGACGATCCAGCAATCTTAGATTTCCCCACTTTTGATGGAAGGCTCAATAATTAACCTGGATATGTCTCGAATTGAACAAAATGGAACATAAATGATATCAATAATGTAGCAATACAAGGAATGATTTTAGGCTTAAAGGTAATAAGGTTCAAAAAAATATGATTAGTAATTAAAAATATAGATAATAATTTTTCAAAAAAAGAGAGTTGTTATGGAGGGTGCATTTCAAATCAATTATTGGGAAATAAAATGTTATTACAAAATTGTAGAACAAGGCCCACCTAGTGCCAACCTAGAAGATATTGTCCATATTGGTTGTGAACCAAATGCACCCACATAGTTTTTCAAAACATGTATTGCAGGTTAAGAAACTGCACAAGACTTATCTACTAGCATATTTCACCTAACCTAGGCAGTGTAGGATCAAAAGCATACTTGACTTCCAACATTCTCTACCTGCTCTAATATCATTATAGAATTGGGTCAATGGCCACTACTGCAAGATACTTTGCTTTGGTCGCAAAACGATTATGCCCGTATGATTTTCCAAAATGCGTCTTGTGGGTTAGGAGACTGCGCGAGACTTATTTATCAACGCATCTCACCTGACCTAGGTGACGTGGGATCAAAGACATATCTAACATCTAACAAAAATTAAAATCATTCTAACCAAATTGACAAGCATGATTTTTTTTTTCTTTTTTTTCTTTAACATTCAATTATTTATTTCTTAACTTAGGCCTATTTTGGGAATGGGAAAATGTGCAAAAAATTTTCATAGTTTTTTACAATGTTTATTGTAGTCTGATATCTTAATTATCTAGAAACTTTTATTATTATCTATAATTTTAATTATTATTCCCTATCATGACATAAAAATGCCTATCTATTTTTATATGTATTTCTAATTATTATCTCTTATTATTTTACATTTTTTTTTCTTTTCATGCACTTGTCAGTCCCTTTTTCCTGTTTCTTTTTTCTATTCTAAACCAGAACCATGTCATCGATGCTCAGCATCTCCACACATTTTTCCTTTAT
Organism: Pouteria campechiana; assembly: GCA_036873735.1. Classification (NCBI taxonomy): domain Eukaryota; kingdom Viridiplantae; phylum Streptophyta; class Magnoliopsida; order Ericales; family Sapotaceae; genus Pouteria; species Pouteria campechiana. The sequence goes on from JAYJMB010005587.1 coordinate 41,014, forward strand.
TTATGAATATTTTAAACTCTACTGGCACCCCACCTTTTAAAGGTATGCCTTAGTTGAATTTAAATACCGTTTGGTTTAAGAATTACAATTTTATGCTTTTCTTCAGGAATTTATCAAAGCGCTTCTTGCATTGTATTTCATTATAATAAACTCGACAAACTGCTCTCTCTCTCTCTCTCTCTCTCTCTCTCTCTCTCATGTGGATGGGGATACGCCCCAAGTATCTCCACTTATACATCAGGTAGGAAGACTTGCTGAAAAGGCGTTTGGAGAAGAAACAACGAAGAAGAAATCAACCTGATCAAAATCACCCTATCTGATTGTATGGCAAGGAAGGAATGTCCTGAATCTGACAGCAATCTACTCCTAAATTTTCATGAACCTTGGTTCTCAATTTAAGCTCCATAAACCAAGTCTCCAATATCCTGAGGTTGTTCATCTCCAGTCTTCCTCCTAAGCAAACCTATCTTCTTCCCAGCATAGGAAACCTTGGCAATCTAAGAACACAAAGATAATACAGCATCAGGGATTGACAACCCTATAACATGGACCACATCAAGGTAGCCTTTGGGGGGAGGAGGGCAAACCAGAGCCATCTTGGCTTCATATTATCTGAACATGGCACGAGCATCAGGATTCCACATTCAAGCTAATTTAGAGAATTGGAGCAATTTGGCCTGAAAATAGATTCAAGAATATCCCTCCATAGTTTCTACTAAATATTCAGACATGGAAACTGCACTAGTTAAAAAAAATGAATTTATGAAAATGGAAGATTATAAAAGAACTAGAGGAGGCTGAAAAGATCACGATTAGACATCTTTAGATGAAAATGTTCGAACTTACTAAGATGTAACCCATGATTGACAGGAAAGATGTAACAATATCCATGTAATTAACCTGACTAAGTAGAAAACAACTTTTAATGATGATGGAGAGTTATTCCCAATTCTTCATGTAAGCCTTGTCACTTGCCATCTTAAGTTGATCACAAATCCAATTTCCAATGTTAAAAAAGGTTAGCCTATGGTTGACATATTCTCAAGCAGCAGGCCCTTTTCGTTCCTCATATCAACCTGAGCTGAGCTTGAATAGATAACCCATTATGCTATTGTTTCAGCTTGTCGCATGCACTAGCGCACGCCCCTACGGTGCAGTGGCTGGTGCGATGCGCGGCGGGGCGAAGCTGGTGCGGCTGGCAGCAAGCGGCAACTACATGCAGCGGCAGCATTCGGGAGGCGGCTTCGACGACGTCTTCCGGCGGCCATAAATTGTTGGGGGAGCCCACCTTAGGTTTTAGGACCCCCTTTTTCCATTTTTGGGGGTCCATTTGGCCTTCCACCTCCAAGAAATGTGATTTTTTATTTTTTAATTATTTTTTCCAACATTTTTTTTATATCCAAGCAAGAATCAACTTGAACTCACAGTTTAAATCACTAGATGGTTCTAATCAAATCATTTCATAATTTCAGTGAAGACTTTGATTGAAAAATTAAATAAATCACAACAAGTTAAAAAATTATAAGATTGTCCAAAAAAACTGTTTTAATTAAAGTATGAGGCATATAAAGGTAATCAAAATAAATTCGGATACTTTGACTAACTAAATGGTCTTAAATACAATAGTTGACTTGGATTGAATTAAAACATGATAATGTGGTATTTCTCATTGTAAAATGCCCCCTTTATAAGTTTCGTAAGACTTCGAATACCCCACAATATTTTGCTTTTAAAAAATGTCATCTAATGTTTAAAACAACCCAAGTTTTTGCCAAATGACAATATCTCCTTTCTATTTGAGTGCATGAAAAATTGGTGCTTAAGAGTTGTACGGAGGTCATGTACATTGTATAATCAAATCATTAGATTATACCATTAATATTAAGATCAAATAAATAAAATTAAAATAATTGGCATGAATTATTTTAAAATTTTCAGGAATATGATTTCCAACTACTTATGTCATAATGAAATGTTGAAAGTTGAAACATATGCTTTCTTAAGATGCGGGTCAACTAGATGGGAAATAAAACTGTAATCTGATATTTACATACAAGAGTTTTTTTTTTTGCACATTGACCCCCTGGATTCTTTATATTTTGTATGTTTGCCTTTATAAATTTTGTTTGCAAATAAGTCCTCTAAATCAATCAAGATTAATTTACCTTCACATGAGGTAATGTGTCATATTCACCCAAACAGCATCTCAAAAGTTTGCTCACTGTCTAAGATGCCCTTTCTTGTACTAATGTCTCTTGCACGTCCCATCTCCCACTACATATCTAAAAGAAATTTGAGGCTGGAAAGATCTCGAAACATGAATTCAAACTTTCCTTGATGGTGTGATGTGATTTGGGGGCATAATTGGGAGGCCTACTAAGCCAAAGCAGATAATACCCGGCATGCACTGAGCTAAGTTCACGAGCATTTAGAATGTTAGTTGCTAGAAGTTTTTTTTTTTTTGAATGAAACAACCTCAACCTCTCTTTCTTGCAGCCTTTAGAGTTTAGACTCCTTATTGTTAACACAGAAGAAAGGACTAAATTAAGTGAAAGATGTTACGTTGGATATGAAATAAAAATTATATTAGGAAACATTGCTAGCCATTGCATTTCAAATTGAACAATGTTTGCTCAGGATCATGTATGAAAGGGAATGTTGAAATTGAAAATGCCTGACAAATACTAAGGAAATAAAAGTGTCTGGATAAGAAGATGCATTGTTCCTGACTGCATTTTTTTTCTAGTTTCATTTTGCCTTCCTTACAGCCTTTCTAATGGGTGCTTATGTTGATCAGACCACTGTAGTAAATCACCAAAGAATATTTCCATGGTGGCTTTTATAGTGGCCTTGTAAAGCTTGCTAAAGTTGCCTAGATGTGGAACACCAAATCTATAACATCCATTTGGATATGGAAGCATATGAATACCATATAAAATGTACTGGAGTGTGGGATGAATGAGGGGTAAAAATTGGAATTATTAGATGAACTGTTTAAGTATGTATTAAAAGATTTATGTTTCTACGTTTAGAACCTGCACAAAATGAGATGATGAATAACAAGATCCCAACATATACAGCCCTAGGCCAGGTATCCTTCAATGGAAGACATGCTACTATGTGAAAAGCCAAAGTTGATTCGTAAATTATGTACAACAAGCGCAAAGAAGAACAAAACAAATGTGGGGATAGATGACATTCAAAGGAAAATAAAAAGAGAATGAGAAAAAATTTGTATCAATGGAAAAGATGCAACATATACAAAGAGTCATGATTAAAGAGTCAAAATAATTCATAAATCATGTACTGCATGCAAAGAGACAAGCAAAACAAAGGGACGAAAGATGACATTCGAGATAAAAAAGAATAAGAAAGTAATGTGTTTTTCAATAGGAGAGATGCAACAAGTGTAAAGAGTCAAAATGTTTCATAAATCATGTAATGCAAGTACAGAGACAAACAAAGCAAAGTGGGTAAGGAAAATAAGAATTAAAAAAAAAAACATGTGCCCAAAGCATGCTGCGATAAATAATTTACTTTTGATAACTCTATAAACTTTCTCTAGAATAAAGATCAGCACAATAGTTCCAAATGTAAATTTTCATGTTCTACTTGCAATTCAAATGGTTAAGATATTTAGGTAATCCTATATTCAAAATCTGATCAGAAACAATTATTTTGCATTGAAGGTTTGTGCTGTCATGGTTTATTGACCATCATCTTCATCGTTATCTAAGAATTGTCCTCATTAGTTGGGATTAGCATGGTGCATTTGGATGAATACACACCCATGCATTAGAGTTTGTAATCATTACACACTCTCTTTTACACACCCTATTATACACCCTTATTTATTCCAACCAAACAGGCCCTATGTTCCTCTTCTTTTTAATCATTATGTCTACTTTTATATCATTATTTCTATCTTTTCAATCATTTATCTCTATATAATCTTTACTTATTAATCATTACTCTTATTTTTTCAATCATTCATCTACTTTTTCAAGTATACTCTATTGGTCATATTATCTTAACTTTTCTATAATATATTCTCTATTATCCTACACACCCCAATACACACATCCAAACACACTAAATTGCATTTTTATCAACATTTGATGGCAGGATATAACTTCGAACTACAAGTGTTCGAGTTGATACTTACTACCTCCTCCCACATCTTTTAGGCTCCATTTGGGAATGTGGAAAAGGGTGGGAAAATTTTTCACCCATTTTAATGTAAATGAATATTTTAACTACCTAACAAGACTAATTTTTCTTAGCATTTTCTATATTTTTAATCATTATTTTTATCTTTTACTATGAAAGTCAACTTATTTTGTCTTTACTTACTTTATTTCTGATCATTAACCCAGCCATATCATACTCATCTTTCCTTTTCTTTCCTTTGACTTTCTTTCTTTTTCCATTTCCAAATGTTGAAAGACTCATGCCTGAACAACCGAGTTCTTATTTTTCATTACACATGGCTGGATGATTTATGTCTGCCTTACCCTTTTCATTTTCAGTTGGGGCAATCAAATGCATTTATTTCTAATCCTATTATTTCTCAATCTCTATTTGTCATTTCAATGTTATCTTTCGAACTATCAACTATGGTCATGGGATCAAAATTCCTGTTCTTGGTGGTTGAACTATACTTGTAGCCATCTTATAAAACTTTTCTGAGATTTTGATTAGTTATTGGAAATCACATAAAGCTTACTGTAACATTCAAATTTAAATTTCATTCCATTAACATTTCAATCTAGTTTAGATAAAAATTTTCTACTTTAACAACTCGTTTCTTTTATTTACAAAATCACTAAGTAGAAATTATCATTTATTTTACATGACAGTCTAAAGTATGAAATAAAAAGAGTGTAATGATAAACGGCAGTATAGAGTGTCACAAAACAGTGAAGGTCACAAAATAGTCACGCTAATGGCAGTCCTAACCTTTAGATTTTTTATTTTTCTTTCCTTCTTATTCATTTTTATTTCTTTCTTTCCTTTTTGCCCTGCACAAATTGGATTTTTTCTAATACTTAAAACCCAAATTTCCAGGCATTGCTCCTATTGAAAGTAATGAACATATATACTAAAATTTTCTTTTAGAAAAATGATTATGAATAATATAATGACATGTCCTTAATAACAATGCCATCATTCTTGTGGTAATAACTTGTGTTGCTCTATTTTCTATATAATGCACCCATGGTGGAGGTAAAATCATGCTTATAGGTAGCACAATGTTAGTTGCTAAACTCTCTCTCCCCTGCCCTCCCAGCAGGGCACGAACCAGAGAGCCAACTCTTCAACTTGCATGGACAAGAATCTTTACTTGGAATCATAGCCACCAAATCCATACCACTGTTTCATCCAAAAGCCATTTTAAAATAATTCTAATAATGAAAAAGAAAACAGAAGATCACTCACTAAACATTCTTAAAACCTCAAAAAACTTACTAAGTTGAATGGCTGCTTTAGAAAAAAATTGCTGTACTTCTTAGAAGTAAAAATTCACATCCTGATTGCACAAGTAGTGAATTCCTTATTTGATAATTGAACCTTCTGTAGAATTTAACACAAGAACTATCTTGTCTTTGTCACCTCCTAAAGGGTTCTGTTAATGGGTCATAAAACAGATGCTAAGGCCAACCTTAGCTGCTTAGTTGAGAGACTAGACCCCCTCATAGGAAAAGATTACTAACAAAAAAAATTTGAAACCTCTTAAAAACATTCTTAATTGAATAGGCTGTTCAAGAAGATTTGGTGGACTTCTTGGAAAGAAGACTAGTTCACCAACCTACATCCTAATTCATCCGATTTCCCTTAGAAAATAATTCTAATAACAAAAAGGAAGAGATAACTGACTAAACAATTTTAGAACCTCTTAAAAACCTTCTTAAGTGCGTGGGTACCTTAGCAAACATTTTTAAGATTTCTCAAAAAGGAGCCTTGTTCACAACTTACATCCCTGGGAAAATTTAGTGAGTTCCTTAATGAATGATTGAACCATCCACAGAAATCAACACACGAACCTCCTGTCATTGGCAGGTCACAATTTCAGTCTTCTGTTTGGTCTATACTTAGGAGTGGATCATTTCCATAGCACTGAAATGTCATCTTGGCTTTTGTTACTCGATTAATTCTATAGTGTAATCTATTGTCTAGGAGGTAAGAACATGCTTTTAATCTTTCTTGAAAGGATGAAATCAGAAGGGCTGACATTAGTGAAATCAGGATGCTAGCTTGATGTTAGTTGCCAAAATGTCTTGATGTGTCCTTGCAGTTACTCCAATTGATTCCTTGAAAGACAACCTTCATAAGGGAAGACATGGACCATTGGATCACATGCACAGAGAAGAGGCACCCAAGCATGTAATGCTTGCATATCCTCACAGGTGCACATGTGCAAGGTGTAGAGGAGGTGAAAAGAAATCCTTCCCCACCCCTCTCTCAAGCAAAGGGTAAGGCAAGGCTAAAGTATTTGCATTTTGTTAGCTGACTAGGTAGATTTGACATGTGCTGCAAGTAGCTATGTGGATTGTTTTATTCGTGATGATTTTTCTGCAATTATCCACAATTGTTATTTTTCTAAAAGGGTGGGGCAGATGTTACATGTAGGGCATGTTTGGTTGGGGGGAAAGGAAATAAAAAGTTCATTTCCCAAAGAATGATATGACATTTACTTACCATAATAATTTTACTTCTTTCATCATTATTCATATTTTCGATCATTACCTCGTATCTATTTTAACTTTATCTACTTTATAAGTGACATCATTCCTATAATTTCCTTTCTTTTTCCCCAGCCAAATAGCCAAGTACAAAAAAAGATTAGCAATAGTTTTCCTATGATCGATGTGAATGGCGCTTGAGTCCTATGAGTCTTGAGACTATGATCAATGGTGGAAAATGGCCAAGTATTGCAAGTCATGAGACTATGAAAATTCTTAACCTTAAAAATCAAAACTTATTTAATATGTTGCTAAATGATTTTTCTTGCCTTCAAAACTCCTTCATTTACGCATATTTGGAGAAGTGACTATCAGTTGAGAAAAACTATCCTAGAAAGACAAATGTTTTGATTTTCACTATTCTAGGTACAAGCATTTCAAATTTCAAATATTACTTAATTAATCCTTTAGTGTAGTTGGCTCATGTATTTCCAGATAGTAAGTTGATCAGGAAGATAACGTTTTTTTAGCACTTTATTGAAGCTTTGATCTGCTCCTTGTGCTCTTTTGCTTCTATTATTCTCTCTTTTCTTCACTTTGATGATTTTCTTGAACATATAAGTTAAAGATACTTGATCAAATTTCACTGAAGCCTCCTGATCAAGTAGGTTGATTTATTTGCATCTCTTGACATCACTAATCATGTTCTTTGCTTTCATGAACTCTTTGGTCTTAGCTTTGATTGTTTTCATAAATTAATGATTCTTTAAATCAGCTGGCCAGACATTGAAGAACCTTTCTTGATCAACTTCACTGAAATTTCTTAAACATTTTTCCTGAAAATACTTACTAAACACACTGATAACTTAATCAAGTGATAAATAAGTCCAGTTATTCATCAAAATTGATCTTTGGACCTAAAAATTGTTTAATTTTGGCATATTGCATTCAGCAAAGCCAACTAGACTTGTGCTTGTGTGTTGGGTTGAGTTGAGTTAGAGTACATTGGAAATAGTATATAATAAGGCCTATTTTAGCTAGGCTTTCAGTTGACCCTAGGCTTAAGATGAGGAGGTATGAAATATTTTCTATCTTTACTTTTATAGATTCTGGAGTCCAGTGGGTGAAAGATGAAGTGATGGGAGTGAGTTAATTAATTGGGAAGGAGTGTGTGGTCTTTTTATGTAAATCTCCCTGATTGGAAGGAGTGATGAGAATGAGTTCATTAGTTGGGCCCTTAGCCTATTTCTCTGATTCTATTGATACTCATATTGGCATATGCATCCCGGGGATGCTATTTCAACTAATCTCAAGCTATAGAATACATTGTCCTCTGATTGCTTGACGGTGAAGCTAAATATACTTTTTGCCATAGCCATCCTAAAAAACTACTGTAACTGATTGCCATCAACAAATCAAAGGGAACTTCATAAGAATGCAATTCCCCTAATTGATTGGCATGTAACAACCATAGGCAATATCGTAAGAACGCCCCCTAGTTTGTCCAAAATAGGATTTTGCTAGTGTCAATCATTCTCAATGTCCCTGCCAATCTCAATGATAGCAAAAGAGGACCATCAATTCATTAAGGTGGATATTGGATATCATTTGTATGCAAGTCTAGCTTTGGCTCAGGAGAAGAAATTTGTCACCGCCAATCTCTCTCTCATCCATAAAAGAAAAGGTAAACAGGTAAAATGACGGCATGGTGAACACACACAGCCCAATGAGCGGAAATTCATTGGACAATTGTCACTTTTGTCGCAAAAAAACAGCTGTCAATGAAGGCAACTAACGCTTTGCAGAATCCACAACACATGCATCAACCAAGAGCATTGCTGCCTGATCATGGGAATAGCACAATATCTTTTATTCCACTTAATGTCTCGTATCCAACAAAACTACAATGCTTGATCAGCATTTCCTCATGGAAAAACCCAATAATGCACTCGACTTTCTACCATCGGCAAGGCAATAATGCGAAGTCCTATTCTTCATCACCATAATCCAAAAACTTATCACTAAAAGACTGTATTTAAATATCAATCCCCATATTCAACACTCATCATTAAAAAACATGTTCACATCTCCCTTGTTTCATCCACACCATCAATCAAGGTGCATTTAAATATCAATCCCCAATTCACCATTGACTACTTAAACAGAAAAAAGCAAAAAAATCTGAAAAATAACACCCAGATTTTCCACCCATGGACAGGGTCTGCTAAATATCAATCTCCTGATCTCCCATTCATCACCAAAGAAAGCAACATCCTCTCATGCAACCATCAATGTAGCATGTTAAGCTATCAATCCCCCAGTCCACCATTCACCAACATCATAATTTTTTATTTTTTTTAACAAAGAAGAGAGTGAGGAGACATTATCTGACAGTGCCTATTTCTCTGCCCCTACACACATACCGATCAATGGTGTGTTTAAAAATCAATCCTCTTTTATGCACCATTCATCATCGAAGACAAGCAACCACACTCCTACATTATCCATCTCTTTCTCCTCCAACTTAAATGAGCCCTTTTTTTCGGCAAGAAAACAAAACCTCTTTCTCCCACCTGAGAGAGAGAGGCAAAGAAAGCCAAAAAAAAGGCAGAAAAAAGGACAGCTCAATGCAAGATATATAACAACCCACACGCCCCAACAAGGCCTCTGCTTTTCTGCAATCTGATTTCTCCCCCTCCGGCGGGAAAACCAGCCCTTTCCCCAAACCCTTTCCCTCTTTTTCTTTCCCACTTCTTCTTGGAAAATCTCTCCAAGCCCTAAACTTTAGAGAGAGGGTGGGAGGGAGAGCGAGAGATTGGGGCATCTGCTCATTTCCATGGCGTTGCCGTCTCTCGACGAATTCAATCACGAAGAAGAGGAGATCGACAGCGGCGCCCCGGTCCGCTACGTCCCCCTGCGCCACGTCTACTCTGCCACATCGCCCTGCGTCGTCACGCCCAGCGGATCCTCCAACGTCATGTCCAAGAAGGTCAAGGCCCGGAAACTGCTCCCCTCGCCGCCTTCCGAGCCCTTCGACACCGACCCGCCCGAGAAGAATCTGCCGCCGCTTCGCGTATACTGCCGCCGAGCGAAAAAGGCCCGGCATTGCCTGACGGACAGTCCCTGGTCGGTTTTTCAGTCTCTTGAATTGCAGACGAGAGCAGACGAAGACGGGAACGGAGAAAAGAGCGGCGGTGTCAACGCTGTGGATGATTTTACTGATGCAGCTCCAGAATTGGCGAAGAAGACGCCCAAGAAACGGAAAAGGACTGAGAAAAGTGAGGCGGGTGATGTCGGGATTGCTTTGGGCAGCTGCCACAGTGGTGGTAGGGCGCGGCTTAGGGAAATTGGGGCTCCGGAGAAGAGTGGCTCTGCTAGGAGGGGGAAGTTCAATTCACCAGAAGGGCGAAAGGAGCGTGGTCTTTTGTCGGCTTCCATGAAGAGATGGACTGAGTAAGTAGCCTCTTTCCTGCTTTTCTAGGGAATTGGTTTTACAGATTGTAGTGCTTATGCTTGTGCTTCTTCATTGGCTTGAGAATGCTCTTGAGATTATGCATCTTTTGTACGGGGAATTTGGCCCCATTTGCACAGGATACAGTGATAAGGGTGTTTTTGCATGTTCCATTGTTAATTGGCATTGGAGGCCATCTTAACAAGTACTTCAGAATGAGAACCTGAGAATTTTGTATCTTGGAATTGTTGATGAGATTCTTGATCGCCTGATTACTATCTCTTAATTCTGGAGATGGATTGATGGACTACCAGTGGCTGCTATGTGCATTGAAAATCTCTTTCCTTGCTCCTTTTGAAGTGAATGTCTGAATGCGCTCTGAATTTTTGTACATCCACTGCAATAAAGAGTGAAAAATAAATGCGAGCTATCTTTTTAATTCTCTGCGATAGGGAAGCTTGCAGTTAATATTCATTTTTATTTAAGCTTGAAAGCAATGAACTTGCAAGCTGGAGTCAAGTTCTCTGAGAGAAATAATAATAGCCAATTACAATTTGATAATTCTCGCCACAATGAACTTGTTCATTGTTGTTTGGCTTTTATGGTGCATGCAAATTTGGCAGTGTAAATGTTCAGGGCAAAGCATGCTGGATGAGTTAATTATCTGCAGTACTGGAAGTGAATCATTACATGTTTCTTCAGGTTGGATTTGGAGCATTCTGATCCACAAGCAGTTGTTGGATTGAAATGCAAGGTGAGTGGTGCCATGGAATTTGTTGAGTACCTTCGCATTAGCCTCTTTGTCTGAAAGTATAGGGTTTATATCTGAAACTTGTCAATGAAATTTTTATTGATGATGCAGGTGTACTGGCCAATGGATGACCAGTGGTATGCAGGGTGTGTTACTGTGTACAATTCTGAGACCAAGCAGCACCATGTATGCTTCTCTTGCCATCTGCAATGTTCATTCTAATTACATCACTCCTAATAAGTTTGGGTGCACTGGAGATCTTAATTGTAAACAATGATCAGAAAGAAAAAAGTTAAAGAGTTTACCTTGCATTCGAGATAACAAAATTGACGGTTAACATTTGTTTACTTTTCTTTCTTTATTCCTCGCCCCCCCACCCTCTTCTCTCTCTCATCGTTTCCTTTTTCTTTCTTGTGAACTCCAAACTTCACTTATCATTGCCACTTGCCACCAACTGCAGATCTCAGTTGGTAGAAACCTCATGTATGATTTGTTGTTGGTCCGGAGCAGTGTTTCTTACCTTAATTTAAAAGGTAAAAAAGTTAACAAATTTATTAGTTCAGCATGGAGCCAGGTTTCCACTGCGAATCCTAAATCCTAAGGAAACTTCAAAATCATTATTTCTCATGTCTAGTCTGTAGCTGCAATTTATATTAACAGGCCAGGTACTTCATCTGTTTTCATTTGTTTCTTGGTCAAAACCTTATATCAGTATCAATCTTTGGGTGAGTTCTTCGAAACAAATGTGATATATTTCGCATTCTCTGCTTGATAAGTTGCCATCTGAGGAGTTATGGGGCTATTGCAATGGACCTACTGTATATCGTAATTAGTATGTAAAATCCGTCTGTGTAAGTGCTTGCATGGATACAAAATGTCTACTTGAGCATGTTACCATCATTTGCAAGTAAGTATGCATGCAATCAGAAAATTGTGAATAATTGTGGAGTGCCTGCAGATTGACTATAAGGATGGAGAAAGCGAAAGTCTAATTCTGCTGGATGAAAAGATTAAATTCTATATTTCCCGGGATGACATGCTTCGTCTGAACTTGAAATATATTTCTCTGAGCAAAGTGAAGAAATGCCAGAACTACGATGAGATGCTTGTGTTGGCTGCTGGTCTTGATGATTGTCAAGAGTTTGAGCTAGGGGATATTATTTGGGCCAAACTTACAGGTAAATTTGATAATTCTTCGACTTCCTATCGAAGAAGTATGTTATGGTTACCTTTTCTTTGACTTGCTCATGATATTCTTGTGTATCTTATTTTATGTTTGCAAAAAAGCATCCCAATTTCGACTTTCTTAACATTGGTCAGAAGCACATTTTAGTATGTATGTAGCCAATATTGTATTATTGCAGCATTCTTTTAGCTTATTGGGCTAATTTTAACATTTTTCTTGACAAAGGTTGACTAATGTCTGTATGTGACATCCACCAACCTTAATTTGAGAGTGGATGGCAGATTAGATATCAGTGTAACTTATTGAAAGAAATATATTGATTCCATGCTTACTATCTTCCCTTGCTACAAGTGCTTTGAGAACATGTTGTTCTTTCATGATTTTATCCAAAGCAAGCAGCTGGTAGCCACATATCTCTGTCCTTCTTCATTGTAACTACACGTTAACCGAATAGGAAAGTAATTCAATTTTTATATACTTATGGCAACGCCGATAATATTAACTGGATCATTGTCATCATCATCACTGTTATCTTCATTTTCAATTGATCAGTGCATGAATCCATTTATGTCATCCACTACGCTGCGCCGCTTCTGTTTATGGCATCTTCTAGCCTGTTTGAATGTCCTGACTGTTTGCATTTACATCTCTCCCTTGAATGTTTTGATGGATCAAGTTGCATTGGCTTTCCGGATGGGGTAGATGATGCCAAATTCGATAGCTTCATCGAGGTAAAGTTGGAATTTAACAATTTTTTAACTAAAGAAGAATGCAATTAGGAGAAATGGTGAAGTCTGATTCTTTCATAGCAAAATCTACGGATTTGCTGAATTATTGCTGATAAAATTTCACATAAATAAAATTCCTTTTATGGTTATGGCTGTTTGTGGGACCACTCAGGGAAAATAAAGTATTGTCCAATTGATGACCTTTGCAGCAGGAAGATACTTATTGCAAATTCTTCCTCAATTTGCCCTAGTGGTGAGAAATTGGTAGTCATGTACTCATTAACTGTGAATTTGCATCCTGAGTTAAGTTGGAGAATACTTTATCTCCTTAGAAAAAACTGACATCACCAATGGAAAGTAGAATCCTGAAACAGAAGGAAGACACTGTTGAATTTTATTCATCTTGGTGATTTGTCAGAAATGGAAAGAAAGGTTTTAAGAAGTCTTTAAGAACAATGTGGAAGGTGAATAAGTGGTTTCCCAGAAAGCAAAGCAAAACAACAGAGTTTGTATGAGCTTTTGGAATCTCATCATTTCAACGATATGATTGGGATAGAATTTTAGGTTCTTTTGATTATCTTATAATGCAATTTGATAAGGAGAAGGATGGGGTGATTGCTTATTATCCTTCGCTCTTTTTTCATTTGACTTCTGTATTTTAAGAGAACCCCATTGTCACTGAAATGATCTGAGGAATCAGCTTGCTGACAGTCATCTGGGCTTTTTGGAAGGAAAAAAATTAAAGGACTTCTGTTGAAACATCGGCATGGTTTTTTGTAGGATCTCTACAACAGACATCCGCATTATCTTCATTTGAGGGGTCTAATGCAATCGAATTTGAGAATGTTGTGCAAGGTGGTTTGTGATTTTTTTTAAATGTTTCAATAAACTTTCTGCAGTTGAAAAAAATAAGAGAAGGCAAAAAACACAAAGGGAAAAAAGGAAGCCTTGTTTCTAATCCATCTCAATTTCAACATGGGAGAACATCATTTGATGAATATAGTGTTCCTTGAGTTCCGAAAAATCCACTTCACAAAGCCTAGCTGGTGTTATAGCCAGTTTTTGCTTGATCAATAATTAAGAATATATCTCTGGTGGGGGGGGGGG
>JAYJMB010005588.1:0-11827 GCA_036873735.1 Pouteria campechiana
ATTCACCACATCTTCAACTAGGTAAACAACCCTAGTTTTCACATATTTCATGAAAATAATTAGGGTTTTTCATTATAATATTAATCCCCTTCAACTTTACATGAAAATCACACCTAAAATAACTCAATTCATGCCCTTTTTCTACGGTCCAATATTACCTACGATTTTGATCTTCAATGTAACCCTATTTGCACAAATCCTTAATTAATTTCGCCCCCCAACATCATAAAGCTCTTGTAAATCATGATTTCCCATTCTAAAAGTAAATCCAAAAATTCATATTTAAACTCACCTTTAATGTTGGAAAACCAAACATTTTGCTACCCACTTGATACATTGATTGCTTGATGGAAACCTTGCTGTCCACTTGGACTGGATGAAGGAGAAATTATTGAATAATAGGTATAGTTTCTGATTGGTGTTGAGATGCAGGATGGAAGAAAGTTGTTTGTATTGAAAAGAAGGGAAAAGGAGGCTATTGACGTTGAGAAGGAGGGGAGAAGGAGGCCTAAGTTTTATGGGAGAATCATTAGGGTTCTCACACACTATTCACCAAATGGGTGAATTTTTCCAACTAATTCATTTTCTTATTTTCTTCCACACACTCATAGGTCTACCCTATTTCCTCAGTCTGAGCTGTTGGATGAGTCTTACATCATGAGACGATCAATTTAAGCCCAATATTGGATAGCAAAATATATCAACTACTTAACTTTAAATCTCAACCATTAAACACCTTATTCTTCACTACATAATGATTTTACATCAGATTTTAAAATTAATTTCTATTAAAATTTGGACAGCTATTACATGTATAATATACTTATGTTCATGTATCAATAATTCACTAATCTATAGATGTGATTAACATAACTTTCTGTAATCAATAATAATCAAAATTGTTTGGCTACTAAATTATCAACTTACTTCTAATTTGGACGGTAATATACTAATTAGTACACCATAATCCATGTCCCATATAAACTAATTTTTTTTACAATTAAATCATCCCATTCAACAGCTATATACTCACTTTTAATCACACCTAAATTGGGCAACAATCCGATCATCAATTAACATTCAAGATTTCCATAAAAATCCAAATTTAACTAAATACACATATCATTGTAACAAATGTCACTTGTCTCAAATATTTGGCACATATGGGGGCTTATTCATCAAAAGTGATAAATAAAAGTTTTAGCTTTTGTTGCGAATTTTCCAATGAATCAAAAATGACTAAATTCTGATTTTTCATGAAAATGTTATAGCCAAAAAAATACAACCATCTCCAGTCCAAGTGGTGTCACTTTGTTGGACCCATGAATCAAAATATAAGCATAATTAGGAAATATGGTCAACATGAAAGTTATAGTCCTTGAAATTATTTGAACAATGCAAAAACATCACCCAATTCTAAGTTTGTAAGAAGAAGTTGTGGTCAAAATACTAAAACTGCTCCAGAAGGGTAAACTTTTCAAAAATCATATTAAATTTTTAATTATTTGGGGCCACTAATTACCAAGAAATTTATCATAATTGAAAATTAAACTTATCAAAATTTGGGGCAATCACATTCCACCCTCCTTACAAAAATTTTCATCCTTGAAACTTTAAACTTCATCCTAAAGGTAAGGATACTTGGCTTTCATCATCTCTTCAAGCCCCCAAGTTACCTCCTCTTCAATGTGATTGCTCCATTGCACCTTTACTAGCTGATTCACCTTGTTTCTGAGTTGCTCTTGCGTTCAAGTATCTTGACTGGTCTCTCAACATATTCCAAGTTTTCCCCAACCTTAATGTCCTCTGATCTCAACAAATGAGACGAATCTGGCTCATACTTCTGTAGGGAAGATACATGAAAAACATCGTGCATCCCACTCATAGATGCTGGTACTGCCGCTCGGTAAGCCAACTTATCAATCTGTTCTAGTATCTCATATGGTCCTATGTACCTGGGACTCAATTTGCCCTTAATGTCAAAATGCACTACTCCCTTCATAGGAGATACCTTCAGGAATACCATATCTCCCACATGAAACTCTAGATCATGCCTCCTCATATCAGCATAACTCTTCTGGCATGATTGAGTAATTTGTATCTTCTCTCTAATTTGGGACACTTTATCCATAGTATCTGCAACCATCTGAGGACCAACTAATGCTTTCTCACCAACCTCATCCTAGTGTAAAGGTGATCTACATTTTCATCCATACAACAACTCAAATGGTGCCATCTAAATGCTTGAGTGATAACTATTATTGTAAGCAAACTCAGCTAAAGGCAAGTACTCTGTCCATGATCTACCCCAATCTAGCAAATAAACTCTTAACACGTCCTTCATCTGCCTATTCAGTCGCTTTGTTCGTGCATTTGTCTGTGGATGATAAGTGGTGCTAAAATCTAGTCGAGTTCCCATAGCCTTGTGCAAAGCCTTCCAAAACTTGGAAGTAAGCACTAATCCATGATTAGTAATAATAGACTTAGGTGCTCCATGCAACCTCACAATTTTCTTATGATAGATCCAAGCATACTTCTCAGCTATATAAATAGTCTTCCCAGGCACAAAGTGAGGTACTTTAGTTAGTTTGTCTACTATCACCCATATGCTATTATAACCTGCTGTAATACATGATAGTCCCATAATAAGGTCCATAGTTATATTTTCCCACTTCTACTTAGGTATCTCTATAGGCTGTAACAATCCTCCTGGCCTTTGGTGTGTTGTTTTCACCTTTTGGCATGTCATACATTTAGCTACGCATTGTGCTACATCACTCTTCATACCAATCCATTAGTAGTGTGTTTTCAAGTCATTATACATCTTCATGCTCCCCGAGTGGATAGTGTAAGGCAAAAAATGAGCCTTCTCTAATATCTTTGGCACTTCAGCTACATCCCTTAGAATCACCAACCGATTCCTATACCTCCTTATATCATCTGAGCCCACAAAAAATTCAAGCAACTCCCCATTCTAAGCTCTCTCCCTAATGTTATAGAATTCCTCATCCCCCATCTCTTCCTGAGCCTTCTTAATCTCATTTGTTAAGGTAGGTTGAATAGTCAACCGACACACCTACCACCAACCCTTTCATACGCACATGAAGGCCCAATTTTCTTAATTACTCAAATAGTTCTACCTTCTATGTAATCATACAAGCCATACTATTACTTGACTTCCTACTTAACGCATCAGCCACCACATTGGCTTTCCTAGGATGATAATGAATCTCTAGATCATAATCTTTTAGTAATTCTAACCACCACCTGTACCTCATATTTAGCTCCCTTTGTCTAAAAATGTATTTCAAGCTCTTGCAATCAGTATAAATGGCACATTTCTCCCCATACAAGTAATGCCTCCAAATCTCAATGCAAAAATTATTGCTGCTAACTCCAAATCATGAGTCGAATAGTTCTACTCATGCGGCCTCAATTGCCTAGAAGCATATGCTATTACATTATCATTCTGCATCAATACACATCCCAGTCCATTCTTAGAGGCATCATTGTACACCACAAATCCACCTCGGCCTGATGGCACTATCAACACTAGTGCTTCCACCAAACACCGCTTCAGTTCTTAAAATGCTTCCTCACACTTGTCTGTCCAATCAAATCAACCCCCTTATGGGTCAGTCTAGTCATAAGCCTGCAATAGTGGAAAATCATTCCACCAATCTTCTATAATAACCAGGTAATCCCGAAAAGCTCCTCACCTCTGTCACATTTGTCGGCCTCGGCCAATTCACTATTGCCTCTATCTTATGAGAATCCATAGAACTACCATCTGCTGATACTACATGTCTCAAAAAGGAACACTGTTCATCCAAAAATCACATTTCTTTAATTTAGAATACAACTTTTCCTCCCTAAGCTTCTCCAATACTATCCTCAAATGCTGCTCATGCTCCTCCTTATTCTTAGAGTTTATTAGAATGTCATTAATGAAAACCAACACAAACTGATCAAGATAGAGTCTAAACACTTTGTTCATCAAATCCATAAACACTGTTGGAGCATTGGTCAGCCCAAATGCCATCACCAAGAACTCGTAGTGTCCATATTTGGTTCTAAATTCTATCTTAGATACATGTGTAGCCTTTACCCTCATATGATGATATCCTGACTGCAAATCAATCTTTGAAAATGTCTTTACTCATTGCAACTGATTCAATAGATCATCAAGTCGAGGCAATGGGTATTTATTCTTAATATTAACCTTATTCAGCTCCCTATAGTCAATGCACAGTCTCAAACTGCCATCCTTCTTCATGAACAACACCAGTGCCCCCCATGGTGACATAATAGGGTGAATAAATCCTTTATCCATCAGCTTTTGCAACTGTTCTTTCAATTCTGCCATCTTCACTGGGGCCATATGATATGGAGCTCTCGATATTGGCCCAACTCCAAGTTGGAGATCAATATTGAACTCCACCTCTCTCTCTCTGGGGGTAACCCTGGTAACTCTTCTAGAAATACATCCGGAAAATCCTGAACTATAGAATATCCTCCAATAATCGATGCTTAGAATGAGCATCTATTGTAAACACCAGATAAGCTTCACACCCCTTCTACACTGAACTCATTACTCCCATTTTCGAGATGAGTTTATGCACTTCACCCTTAGGCAAACTCCTAAAAATAATATCAATTTCATCAGGAGTCTTTAAAGTCACTTATTTAGTCTTGCAGTTTACTTTGGCCTCATACTTGGACAACTAGTTCATATCCAAGATAATATTGAATCCTTCCATGTCTAACATAATTAAATTTGCCATAAACTATCTACTCTCTATCACTATGGGAATCTCATAGTATATCTCAAATGCTACATTGATTATTTTCAATGGTGTTGACACTCTCACATCATGTACCATGGGATATTTGGACAATCTAGTTCTATTCACAAATACAATAGAAACAAAAGACAGAGATGCACCAGGATCAAATAATACATAAGCCATATGATCATTAACATAGAGGTTACCTGTCACCACCTCCTCTAATACCTGAACCTCTTGAACATTGGCTACCTGAACAACTGCCACCACCAGAGGCCTCTGCCCATCATATGGTCGTGCTACTGCTTGGTTCTACCTTTGTCCATCATAGTGATGCTGTGGCTCTTGATTCTATCTCTGCTCCTCATTTGGATGGCCTCTACCTTTGCCTCTCATCTGAGCTCCTCCATGCATGGGCTGTTGTGCCATCATCTAATCTCCCTGCTCTAAGTATGGATAATTTGGCCTGATTTGCCCAGGCTCTCCATAAGAAAAACAAGTAGTTGGGTGCCTTGGTCCTTGCTCTATCTCCCTATTTTGCCTCGGAGTGGGTCTACCCCTCTATTCTCCTTGCCTCTGTCTCTTAGATGTGCACTATGCAGTAAGGTGGCTGGGTTGCTTACAATTGTAGCACACCTTTCTGGCCTTCTGCCTACATTCTTGGCCATGGACTTTAATTCTCTGCTTCTTATCCCTAATCTTATTATGTTCCTCTTCCTCCCTTTCCACCACTCTGGCTCTCTCCAAGATATCCTCATATTTTATCAATATAAAGGGAGCTACATCCCGCCTGATAGACAATCTTAGGTGTTCCTAGAACTTTCTAGCTGTTTCTAAGGAGTTTGTCTATGCTTATGGAACGAATCTAGCTAGAGATCTGAATTATTCATCATACTCTTCAACTGTCTTCTTTCCCTGATACAAGGACATAAATTTTGTTGCCCTACTAGTCCTCTCACTAATTGGTACATATCAAGGGAGAAACCTCTCCCTGAAATTTTCCCATGTCATATTTATCTCATCACCAGGTACTATATGGTTCAGCATCTCCTTCTAGTTTATAGACTGCATATGGTGTTTTGTGTCCTTCAGGACACCTCATGTAGGCGAAAACCTTTTCCATTCTTGTGATCCACTCATCCACCACCTTGTAATCCTTCTCTCCCTTAAAGGTTTGAGGTCACATGTTGTGAAACATCTTCATATTCATCTTTGGTCCAGGCTGCTTTTGTATCATCTGTCCAAATTCTACTGCATAGTTCCTCAAGCTATTCTGCCTTTTAGCCAATTCTGGTTAGCTAGGTCGAGCATGTAGTCTAGATTCTCCAGTCGACCTCCTCTGTGCTTGGAGAAGCTCTTGTAATGTCTAAGCCATCCCCAACATCATGTTCATCATGGCTCCAAACTCTATTACCCCCACTTGTGGAACCATCCCTCCTCTAGACCCTGGCACATTCGGTCTACTACTTCCTGTAATTATTGGCCCTCTTTCAACCTCGAAAGTTTCCACATTCTCTTGATCATTCTTGCCATTTGAGGTATATTATCCTACTCTCTTTGTGCTTCTCTTGGTATTTCCCTCCTAGTAGTCTCTTCTTGTGCTTCTCTGATCTCCACAATTGTGGTCCGTGACCTAATCACTTTTCTTATAGGCTCCTCCTCCACTATAGGGGCTTTTCCCTTGTCAACATGCTTCCTTGGTGCCATTCTGCACCAATGAATAATATATCATTACACAAAAATAAACCAATTAGAACTTATGCAACTCATTAACATGACTTGATAGTGAAACTGCCTAGGGTCTTAAATTCCATTCCCTAAACTAGCACTTCCCCCCATTATCGATGATTTCTCTCTCTCATTTCTACTTGTATTAACCTTTCTACCTTTTCAGTCTCCTAGTTATTATCATGCCTTAACAAGACTAACCTTCTCTAATACCACTCTATAACACCCTTAAATTTAGGGGGCTACTTACTCATATTTTAGAGAAAGATCCTATTGAAAATCTGACAGAGTCTCCCCTAGAATATGAGAGTTTCCAAACCTATATATATATATATATTCAATTATCCATATAAACCATATACATCCACAAATTTGCCTCCATTCACAATCACAAGGACTAACCAGTAGTCTTATGGCATCAAAATAACTAAGAATCAATAATTAATGAATACTAAGAATTTAAACTTCTCCCTATAAATCATCCACCAAGTCACATAATGCATTGTAATCTCTTTTCAATAAATAATCAAAAGCTAAATAACAAATGCCACTCCATCATTGCTAATTCTCATTTTGGGCACCAACCCCCAGTTAACACATCTCAAATCATTAGCAAACATGACAAATCACGGTGCCCGTATGCCAATATGCTAATGTACTCAATTACACATAATTTGATAAGAAACCTGCTTACCTCAATTCTTCACAAATTCAGATTTTTTCCTTCTATGCCAAGGACCCAAAATAGTCCACTCTTTCAAACAAGTCTCAAGTCCTTTCACATTGGAAAACTAAACATATTGCTGCCCACTTGATACATTGATTGCTTGATGGAAACCTTGCTACCCTCTTGGACTAGATGAAGGAGGAATTATTGAATAATGGGTATAGTTTCTGATTGGTGTTGAGATGGAGAAAGGAAGAAAGTTGTTTGCATTGAAAAGAAGGGAGAAGGAGGTTATTGATGTTGAGAAGGAGGAGAGAAGGAGGCGTGAGTTTTATGGGAGAGTAATTAAGGTTCTCACACACTATTCACCAAATGGGTAAATTTTTCCAACTAATTCATTTTCTTATTTTCTTCTACACACTCATATGTCTACCTTATTTCCTAAATCTGAGCCGTGGGATGAATCTTACATCATGAGATGATCAATTTAACCCCAATATTGGATAGCAAATAATATCAACTGTATAACTTTAAATCTTAACTATTAAACACCTTATTCTTCACTATATAATGATTTTACATTAGGATTTAAAATTAATTTTTATTACAATTTGGACAACTATAACATATATAATGTACTTCACTAATCTATAGACATGATTAACATAACTTTCTGTAATCAATAATAATCAAAATTGGGCAGCAACTAAATTATCAACTTACTTCTAATTTGGATGGTAATATGCTAATTAATACACCATAATCCATGTCCTATATAAAATGAATTTTTTTATACAATTAAATCATCACATTCAATAGCTATAAAAGCACTTTTAATCAAACCTAAATTGGTCAGAAATCTAATCATCAATTAACATTCAAGATTTCCATAAAAATCTAATTTTAATTAAATACACATGTCATTATAACAAATGTCACTTGTCTCAAATATTTGGCACATATGGTGGCTGATTCATCAAAAGTGTTAAACAAAAAAGTTATAGCCTTTGTTGTGAGTTTTCTAATGAATTAAAAATCACTAAATTCTGATTTCTCATGGAAAAGTTATAGCCAAAACATTACAACCATCTACAATCCAAGTGGCGTCACTTTGTGAGACCCACGACTCAAAATATAAGAATAATTAGAAAATATGATCAACATGAAAGTTATTTTCCTTGATATTATCTGAATAATACAAAAATAATCATAGTTTGTATGAAGATATTATGGTGAAAATACTAAAACTGCTCCAGAAGAGTAAAATATTTGAAAATCATATTAAATTTCTAATTGTTTAAGGCCACTAATTGCCAAGAAATTTATCATAATTGAAAATTAAAGTTATAAAAATTTGGGTTGTCACAAAAGTAAAGCAATCACATAAATGACATACACAATATTTTTATAGTGGTTCGAGCAACGATTCCTATATCCAATCATCTAAGAGCACACTCTCCTTATGCCTTGGGTTCCACTATATCCCATATAATGGAAATACAATAGTGCTCCCAACACTCTTCTAGATTCTAGCTCTAGGGGTTATAAACATAGTGCTCTTAGCACTCTTTTGGATTCCAGCTCTATGGGATATAAACATAGTGCTCTTAGCACTCTTCTAGTTTTCCCGAGCTCACCAAGAAACTCACTGGTTTCAAAGATCACTAGCAAACTTGATGGTTTTCCTAAGATTATCAATAATTATTTAATTTTTTAGATTTGCTAGAAAACTAATACACTTTTACAAAGTGTTACATTTAAGCACAAGGAAAGATGAGATCTTTTATAGCTATAGTAATATAAAAGAAACTTCCCATATTGTAAAGAAATTGGCCATTAAGAATATGAAGATTGAAGCTCAAGGATAGATAATTGAAGGTTTAAGCTCTTGGCAATGGGTGGAAGGATTTACATAAGGTTAAGCACATTTGAAAAGCTTTCATTCACCACCTTTAAATCATCCTAGTTCTTTTCCTTAACTAGCTTCTTTGAAAAACTCGACCATTGGAAAAGAGAAGGTTGGGATGGATGTAGGAACGAGAGCATCTTTGTATGAAGAAGACCATCGTGATTTCTGTCATTAGAGTGCATGCCTTTTGATTTATCTCGAGCTGGTAGAACATCGTTCAGAGAGAAAGAAAATCTATGTCAAAAGATGTTTCTCATTTGACTTGTCATAGCGGAAAAATCTGCAACATCACTTATTGCCAAAAATGGTGACTAAGACAATTTTGCACATTAGAAGCATATAGTGCAAATGCTATTTTAATGCAAGTCACATGGCCTCTCTCTATCTATACATTTGTCTGTCATAAGTCTTGGATGAACTTCCCATTAATTTGAATTTGCAGTCAAAGCTCATGAATATACTTCGTATGTACTAAGTAACAGATGAATTATGGCACCACAAATGAAGTCAAACTGGTATACAAATGAATTTAGCTTTGTCTTTTCGTATGCTTGATCAGAGTATTCTTCTTTTGTTCCACATTAGTCTTTTAATTTATCCATAGTAAGTTATGAATGAATTTGGACTTCTTCATTCACAAGCAAATATGTTTGCTTTCTAAACTTCTTCTTCCATCTATTGCCTTTCCACTGTTTCCTTGGATAGTGTGAGATTTCGAATAGAGTAATCAGATTGACATCTTTGAGCATATTTTGAAATCTCTGTAACTCAAACTTTCAAAAATATGGCAGATGATAAGAGCAAATATCTACAGTCCTGTACTTGAAAATTTGAATGGGTTTCTTGATGTTTGATTCTTGTTTAGCACTTAGAACCCTTAAGCATTTTGTTTTTCTTCAATGAATTGTCTATTTTTATAATCTGGAAAGGTTGTGGACTGCTTGGAAGAACATTGTTGTAAGATACAGCTGTTGCAGTGTATTGAATTTCTGATATGTGAAAATAGCAAATTTTCATTGTAGCAAGTTTCTATAGCATGTTTCTATAGCATCATTATTGTAACAGATCACTATAGCATTTCTTTATCTGTAGTTAATAACAGACAAATTGATTGTCTACCTATTTATCTATAGCCGTTATTATAGCAGATTACTGTAGCAAATCAATACAGCAATTTGTCTGTCAATTCATCTTAGTAATTTGTTTATGGTACTGTAATAGGCATTATAGATCATATGATGGCAACTATAGCAGATTTGTCTCAAGGTTACTGTAGCTGCTTACGATAGCATTTTATTGTAGCAGCTACTTCATCTTTAGCTTTGTCTTTGATGACACTTCGTCACTTCGTCTTTAGCTTCATCTCCAGCTTACTATAGTAGCTATTGTTGCATTTTACTATAGTAAAATCACTATAACAGTGCACCTGTACTTTGAAAATTTTTGCACTTTTGCCACATTATTAGGTTAACATTTTTCATTATATTTTTCATTATAAATCATAATATAATTATCCATATGAAATATGCATAAGTTGTAAAACATGAATATATACTTTAAATTATGATTTTGTATCTATAAGCTCATTTAAACACTCACTCTTTTTCATTCAAAAAGATATCTCTTTAAGACACACTTTAACATATGATCCAAGGCATGATAAACAAGGTTGACAATAATATGGATCAAGATGATTTTTCCCTTCTAGATTTATATCAAGATGTATATACTTATACAAATGATATTCTAATAGAACACGTATATTTCAAGCATATATTTCTATATTTCAAGCTTCCTATGCTAGAAGCATCATAGCATAAATTAAGTCTTAAGACAAATGTTGTTGTCATCAAAATCATATAATAATCCCAAAAATCTCTCCCTTTTTTATGATGACAAAACTTGAAGACTTATGACATTTAAAGGACATGCTAATGGGCCAATAGCAAACTCCCCCTATCTAATTGGAATGTGTAATCCTATGGAGTTTGATAAAAATAAGTCATGACATATGGCATTATTCTTCTCCTAGATGCAATTCATGACAAGAGTCTTTCTTAATACCATCCAAATTTCTTAAACAAGTGTTTCTATATTTTTCTCCCCCTTTTTGTTAGCATTAAAAAGGTTATGAGATGAATGGGATAAGTCTCCTCCTAAATAGCTCAAAGATAGGAAAGTTAATCACAATTATCTGCATGAGATAGGATCAAATCAATATGCTCTTCCCCCCCTTTTTGTCTATAATAGTTCTTCTTCCTTAAACAAGGCTTCTACCATTTATCTCCTACATTTTGTCGAGAGGATAGGACTTTTCAAGCATAACTATGAACATGAAGAAAAAATTTACTTTTTGGGTCCCTAAAGAGTTCACAACCACATATGGATCTTGGTCCTATACAGAGTATAACCATGAGCATGAGATAAGATTAGTTTTCAGCAATATAAAGAACAGATTCATGACATAGGCAACATCCAAATTCTAATTGAAGTTTTAAAGATAGGTAAACAATTTTCAAGCATACATCAATTCATATATCATTTCAAGGATGCATCAAAATCATAATTCTCATTTAAACACAAAGGAAACTGAATTGATGGTCATTACATAAATAACTTTATGTAAGGCCCTGGAAATTTCAAAAATGTAAATGTTCATTCTTGTAAAGTTTTAGAAATTTTTACAATGCGGCATACTGTACAATTTAATTTTTGAGGAAGTTTATTATCAAAAAA
>JAYJMB010005590.1:0-11825 GCA_036873735.1 Pouteria campechiana
AAAAATCATGGTATAATCATGTGGATTTATGGTGTAAAGTGGAGTAACGACCCCAGGAGGGCGGGGCGTTACACTCCAAGGGCCACAAAATCTAAATTTCTAATAGAGAGTTGGTTATACCAAATTATTCTGAAAAACTTCTCCATTTACTCCCAACTTTAAATAAAACCAACAACCAAATTTCCATCTCCCTCAAAACCTTATCAACTATTCATCATCACTAAGGAAGAATTCTCTTTCTACAAGTCTGGTAATCTAGAGGCAATTGCTAATAATCTCCCTCTCCCTTATCCTTAGCTTAGTGATACCTCTATCCAACATAGGATAAGGCAGATATAGTCACAACTAGCCCCCTTACCAAAACCAAAAACTTTACCACCACTACTAATAATAAAACTAAAAAGACTCCTGCAATACCAAAACCAAAACCATCATCTTCTACACCCTCATCTCAGCCATCCTCTTCCAAATCCAAGACTAAACCAAAGATTCCACCTCCAAAGGAGCACAAAAGGCTCCTCTCTCCAGAATCATCATGTACTACCAAGATTATATAGCTAGGATGAATCTAAACATAGAAAAACTCTTAAAAAGTCTTCTTGCAGTTTTTCCTGAGTTGTTAGACCCAAAATTTTGAGAGCACATTGACTTCATCTATGTTTCAAACTATGGATCTATTGCATACACCCATGAACCTCCCTCAACAATCCCAAATGATCCATTTTTTATTCTACCTTCTACACCAAAAAGACCTAGATCATCTCCCAAAACACCCAAGCCCTCTACTACACCATCATCCTCTCAACCCAAGCCCCCTCTTCCACTTTACAAAGATTTCTTTCCTAAAACCTATGAGAGAAAACCCAAACAATCCCGTTGACACTACTGCCTCTTGCACTTTTCTCTTTGATGTAATTTTTTACTTCATGTAAAGTATCCTGACTTTGAGCATATGTTATATCTGTAAATTTTTTATCAATAATAAGTTCTATATGTATGCATTTTGGTCATGACTAGCTATGGATATTCATGATTGTTTCTTTCCATCTTTTGATTATGACAAAAAGGGGGAAAGAAATTGAATGTATAAATTTTCATTTATAAAATGCAGTTGAAATTTATGTGCACCCATTAAGGGGGAGATGCACTGAATTAATAGAAATTTCATTAAATTTCTTGCAATCAAGTTGCTTTAAGTTTATTATTAGATAAGTTTTGAAAGGTATATCACTTGGTATTTTGTCATCATAAAAAATGGGGAGAATGTTGAACATACTATCTTAAATAGCTTGATTTTGATGATGAACATTCTTAACCAAGTACATTTTGATGATGAGCAAAGACATAAGTGAAATATTATGGTAGCAAAAATTCATTCTCAAGCATTTTGCAAAAATGTTTCCAAACTTAACTTAAGAATAATCTTCATGATGATCAAAGGAAGAAACCAAGTAAATGCTCATAAAAATTAAGTATATAAATTACATATATACTTATAGTGAGAAAACAAAAAGTTTAAAGTCTTCAAGGAAAGCCTTCGGAGTCATCATGGTATATTTTGGAGTTATCAAGACATGCTTCGGAGTCAACAAAAAAGCCTTCAGAGTCATCATGGTTTATTTTGGAGTTATCAAGACCTACTTCGGAGTCAACAGAAAAGCCTTCAGAGTTGTCATAGTATGCTTTGGGGTCAACAAAAAAGCCTTTAGAGTCATTATGGTATGCTTTAGAATCAATAGGAAAGCCTTCAGAGTCATCATGATATACTTAAGAATCATCAAGAATACTTTGGAGTTTTTAAGACACTTTCAAAGTCAACAAGACATGCTTTGGAGTCTTCAAGCATACTTCAGAATTCATTAAGACATGTTTTGGAGTCATGAAGATACACTTCAAAGTCATAAAGATACACTTTGAGCCATGAAGATATACTTCGGAGTTTACCAGATGCACTTTGGAGTCATGAAGATATACTTCGCAGTTAACCAAAGATGCTTCGGAGTCATGAAGATATACTTCGAAGTTAACCAGACTGCTTTAGAATCATCAAGATATGCTTTGAAGTCAATGAATATACTTTGGAGTTAACAAGTAAGGTTTGGAGTTGTCAAACCTTACTTTTGAGTCACCCTTTCTAAAGCATTAAAGGTTTAGAGAATCTGAGCTCTACTCTTCAAAGAACGGTCGCAAGTAAAAAGGTCTTCCGCCACTTTGAAGAAACTAAAATTAGTTCTTCGGCGCATCCAAAATCATTTCTCTAACACATTGACTGCTCACTCGCTACTTCAAAGAAACCAAAGAAGTTGCTTCAGAGCATTCGATATTCATGTGAATATTAAGTGAAGAAAAGTCAGTGACAAAGTGGTAGACCAATATCAAATGTTGCTAAATCAGAAATACGACAAAATATGAGATGAAGAAAATATTTATGAACATTTGAAAATCTACAAAAGTCAGCAACAAAAATATTTCTCAGCTTATTAAAGAGGCATTCAGACATATAGAAGATATACTGAAAAATACAAAAAGTTAAAGTTTTAAGCATTCAAAATCTTCCTTCAAAGTTCAACTCCAACAATAAGAACTCTGTTAGAGCTTTTAGAGCTTTCAAAGTCTAAAATGCTTCTCAATAAGGAATTTGAGTCTCTTATTTTTATTGCTTACTTACTCACTTAAAATTTTTGAATTTATGTACAAGTCTGCCTAAGTAAGAGGCATTAATCTATACATTTTTTCTAGTATTTGATAAAACAAGCAAAGTGCTTGGTATTTATGTATTGAGATAAGCAACTAGAAAACTTACTGAAAGCATAAAAGTTTGTTGGTGAGCTTTGAAAACCAACAAGTTGTAAAAGTTTCTAGTTAGCTTGCAAAACCAGTAAGTTGGTTGGTGAACTTGTAGGAAAACCAATGCATATTTGATTAGGTTGATCAAGGTGCTAGTGGAACCTAAGATCAGTAAAGAAAACTGACTTAGAGAAGTGGAGTAGGAACCTAGGAAGGACTGAACCACTATAAAAATCTTGTACTGTGTGCTGTGTAATCTATTCTATTTATTTATTCAGCACTTTGATCTTTTATTTTAGCCAAAAATTTTAAAAGCTCAATTCACTTGCTCCCCCTCTTGAGCTACCATCGTATAAGGGACCAACAATCATAGACATCACCAATTACTTGGTTTCTAAGATGAGCATGCATGATTCTCCAATCTTTAGGTAAAAAATCATTACCTTTCTTATTTACCTCATTTGTGGACAGTTCAAAATGTCCTTCATCTTGAGTCCTTATTTCATCCATCTCTTACTCTATTTGTGGAGAGTCTTTGCTTTGGCTTTGTAGACCTAGTTGATCCAAACCTCCTTTACCTGGCTTGATTTTGATGATAAACATATTTTATCCAACCAAGTTTTGATGATGAGGAAAAGCACATGAGGGAAAAAGCTTAAGCTACTGATTAATATTTCCAAGTGTTTAGTAATGAACAATGTATTAGAGAAATAACATAAGTGGACAATGCATACTAGAATATATTAGGGTAATGCCCTGCATCCCCACCCTATGCATTTGGACCAATCTACAATGGGGCTAATGCGGGACGCTACAATTTCTCTTCTTTTTAAGGAAAATCTTCTTTAAATCCCACAATTTCTCAATTTTTAAGGGAAATATACTGCCATAAATCCAGCAAAGTCTACCCTATATTATCAATATTTAAAACCTGTCCAATTATCATTGTAGATCTAATATACATTTATCAGTTAAACATAGTACCATTCTGTCATAATTAATTGCACTAGCCCAATTTACCCATAGCCTAGAACTTGCTTTGCCCCATGATGACAATAAACAAATTCATATCAATATCATATACACTTAACCCTCTTATGACATGCCATTACATTATAATATACATCATTTAAAATCTAATACATTTATACAAATTCACATTATACAAGTATACAATGGGATTGCAATCCCAAGATTCAATCATACTATCCAAATGTCTTTGATCTTTCTCATAAATTTTTTGCCTAAACTATTAGCTAAAAATTAAACAAGAAGGAGTGAGTCTAGGCAACTCTATAAGTAGACAAGTTTAATAAGCATTAATTAATCTATAATTAACACATTTCACATCAAATAATCTATATCCATCATTATAAATAATCACAAATAGATATATTTTCATCAATTAATACCCAAAAAACAAATCCATGCTATTTCCATCCAATCAATCAATCTCATATCAAATCAAACTTCAAATTAAACATACACCAAAGGGATATTCTCTATCCCTCACATTAGACATCCAAGTTGAACCAAACATTAATTATTCTAACCCAAGGGATACCCATTATCCTTAATAACTAAACAACATCAATCTTAAACAAATATGGGATATCCAATCAAAATATACATGCTTGCATTTCAATCAAAGGGAAAATCATTATCCCTAACCATCCAAGGAAAATAAATGCCTACTTACTTTGTATAAAGACTCATCTTATTCTTTCCATGTCTTGAGCTTCCTGCTTTCTCATTATGCTTCATGGCCCTATACAATAATAGTTCCACTTACACATGTATCAAACTTCTCATTGGTCAATTATACATTTCATAATTATCACCCTTTTCTGTTTAAGTTCTCACTTGGGTTAAAATGGGGGTTTTCATCATTTTATTTATAGTTAATCACAAGCCAAAATCAGATGAGTCAATCAAAAATGAATTCTCATTAACTCATTAGATCAAATACCTCATAGGCATCCATTAATTGCAAGTTCCTACATAACATGGGATTAGGGGTTTTTGCTCCTCATGACATATAATGAATCCTAGAAATATTATCACTAGATTAGCTTCAAATACATGCTAATCAACTTATAATTCAATTAAACCAAGCAAAATCTCAATTTTCACCAAAATCCCCAATTTATTATTGTTCATAGTAGGGAGTCATATATAATCACATTTAATCAACTCTAAATCATACCATAAACACTCTAATCAAGTTATTAATTCAATCTCCCTATCAATTTACATAGTTTAATACCGGTTAATGCATAATCATGAGTTTCCAAGTTTAAATCATTCTAAAATCATTACAAAGTATGTATTACTTCTTTTCTCATGAATTCAACAATTAAATCTCAATTGCACTGTTCACAAAAATTGAAATTTAGATCGAATATTTTTCATATTATTGGGAATCTACAAAAAAACTTTTAGGTCAAGTAGAGATTTATAAACTAGGAAATAAGAATTTTATTTTAGAATTTGCGTATATGTATTTTATAGCCCCGGGAGTGCTAGTAAATTCTGGTTTCGAAGCCTAATGTGGCTCATATATGTATTTTTTGATGGCCGTGGAGCCAACTTGTGTTATCCGTTTGGCTAGGAGTGGCCTAGTTGGCCAGTGGGTGGTTGTGTGGGCAGCTGACATAGCAAGGCGTTGCTAATGGCCTGGATGGCCTGATTGCTATGATTTGCTTGAGTAGCTTATATAGACATGTTTATGGAGAATTGATATTCTTATGAGACGATGAGGGTGGGGTTCCACTAAATATAATCGTGTGGCTGTGTGGGCTTGGCAGGCTTCTAGCCAAGAGTGCTGGGATGGACCTAATGCACTGAAGAGTGAAAGGGTAGTGTTCTGATTTGTATGCCTCATGGGGAGGAGTGTGTGGACAATGGTGGATCAATGTACTAGTGTAGGAGGTGGCCATGTAATATGGATTGATAGATACAAAGGGTAGTATGATATATAAGTATTCGAGTCAATGTTGATTGGTTAACTATGTACAAGATATCATTATGAGTATGTGTATGAAATAATTAATGAATTGTTAATATTAAATTCTGAATGAACCTGACCACTAATTAACTACGACATCTTGCATTTGGCATGGCATGTGTTGCTTGTTTGTATCATTATTTATAGCTCTACTTGTCATTTTTTATTACATTATTTATAGTCATGTTTTTCCACTTACCTACTTACTGAGTTTTGCCCAAACTCACACTTTTATTTAAATTTTTAGCTAACAGGTTAGAGGACGAAGCCCAATAGGGTGTTGGGTCTCATGACAATGCTAGGCCATGACCCCATTAGAGGCTTTACTCTTTTTCATGATGTATAATGATGTATATTATTGGATGGATTTTGGAAGTATATTAGACATGTATCAATATTTAGTTGTACAACATATCATTTTATGGTGTGGATGTATATGATTTGATAGCTAGGGTTCAGTTTACCTCGATCTTTGTCTGTGGATGTTGTGGTGATGTGTATTGTGAAGGCGGCAATTATATATTATGTGGAGGAAATGGTAGGGCCTAAAGGCAGTCATATTATATGTGTATATTTGAAAATATTTGTTATGTAATTATTATGGTTTAGCATTTTGTATACAGAACAATGATATTAAATTAGGGAAGACTCTGGCAAAATTTTCTCAAAATTTACCATTAGTGACACTCCAAGGAGGAGGGACATTACATGGGATATACTTGATAATTTTGAAATTTTTTGTATTATTTATGCAAAATAATTTTGAAAATTTTTATGTAAGACCCATAAAGATATATATATATATATAATGAGGAATTTGCAAATGGTTTAATTATTTTTATGTGACACTAGAGGCTTAATTATCAAGTGGGTGAGTAACAACCCACAATTTAATCAAGGATTAATATCATGATAAAATGATTTTATCCCTAATTAATGAAGGAGATTAATTATGCAAATTAATGTAATATGAATGGGAGTGAGTAAATGATATATTAGACATAGTATGAAAGGGATTAATGTTGAAAATTGGTGCTACATGTGTATGGTGCAAGGATATTCAGCTAGAGCGCCAAAGTGGAAACAAGTTAAATGCTCCGCCATCTCCAAAACACCCATATCGTTGCTATCTTCTTCCCCTTCCTACATCTAACCACTTTAGCCCCTATCACACCTATTTTGGCATGATTTTACAAAGAAAAAAACTTCCCTTTAGGTGTGTAAGCATCATCCACCCCCTAGTGGTTGAAATCCCACCTATATGGATGGTTAAAAGGAGAGAGATTTTTTTTGCTCCACCTTGTTGCTGTACATGGACGAAACTTGAAGATTGAAGTAGAATTTTCATTTTTATGGTGGAAACAACACCTAATTTAGGTTGTAAGTGCATTCTCACAACCCAAATTCAAAATTCTATTTTTCTAGGGCTTGTGCAACTCATGGTCAGCTAATAGGGGGTAGTTTGGCATGAATTTGTTGAGGTTTCTATCGAAAAATTATCTTAACAGTAGCTTGTGACATTTTTGTGAAGTTTGAGATGGTTAAATCCATTCATTTTGCTGTCCACAAAGTGGACAATAACATACTCAAATGATTGGAATGAGTGATAATGTGAATAGTAATTGAGCAGTTAGTTTGAATAATTTAGTGCCTAATTCATGTGTTTATAATGCTCTTATGATGATAAGTATGTTAAATAATAATTTTAAAATGGTAAGAAAGCAAACGACCTATTGGAACATTTCTGAAATTGATAGTTTAACTTATGTATATCATGTGTTTGAGGAAATGACTCTATACGAAGTAAAGTGTGATTAACGAAATCCTTTGCAGTCCCTAGATAGCCATTAAAAGGGTATTAAAATAGTGTATTAGCTGCCCTAATTAGTAAGTAGAGAACAATTAAAGTTGGATAACAAATGAAAGAGATTATAGTTGTAGCAAAACTATTTTTCCAACACATCAAGAATTACATGATCTGGACATTCTATGAGGAAGTTATGCCTAATGCACCAAAACTACCCCTGGTGGATAATTAATGATGAAAATGATGGGATAAACTTGATAATTTTGAAATTTTTTGTATTATTTATGACAAATAATTTTGGAAAATTTTATGAAACACCCATAAAGATATATATATTTGTAATGAGAAATTTGCAAATTATTTAATTATTTTTATGTGACACTTATGGCCTAATTTTCAAGTGGGTGAATAATGGTCCATAATTTAATCAAGGCTCGATATCATGATAAAAAGGCTTTATCCCTAATTAATTGAAGAGATTAATTATGCAAATTAGTGTAATATGAATTGGAGTAAGTAAATGATATATTAGACATAGTACTTAAGGGATTAATTTTGAAAAGTGGTGCTGTATATGTATGTGTGAGGGTATTCTACTAAAGCACCAAAGTGGAAACAAGTTAAATTATCTATCATCTCCAAAACACCTATTTTGTTGCTCTCTTCTTCCCCTACCCACATCTAACCATTTTAGTCCCTTTCATGCCTATTTTGGCATGATTGCGCTAGGAAAAATCTTCCCTTTAGGCGTGTAACCATCATCCACCCCTCGAGTGCTTTAAACCCCACCTGTATAGATGGTTGGAAGAAGAGAGAAATTCATTTTGCTCCTTGCTACTATACAGGGACGGAACTTGAAGATTGAAGTAGAATTTTCATTTTTATGGTGGAAACAACACCTAATTTTGGTGTTAGGTGCCTTCCCCTGACCTAACTTTAAAATTCTATTTCACTAGGGTTTATGCAATTTGTGGTCTTCTATTGGGGGTAGTTGGCATGAATTTGTTGGAGTTTCCATGGAAAAATGATCTTAATTGTAGTAGTTTGGAATGAGTCATGACATGAACAGTAATTGTGCAGTTAGTTTGATTAATTTAGTGCCTAATTCATGTGTTTATAATGTGTTATGATGATAAACATGTTAAATAATGATTGTAAAATGTTAAGAAAGCAAACAACCTATTGGAACATTTCTAAAATTGATTGTTTAACTTATGTATATCATGTGTTTGAGGAAATGACTCTATCAGAGTAAAGTATGGTTAACGGAATCCTTTGTAAACCCTAGATAGCCATTAAAAGGGCATTAAAATAGTGTATTAGCTACCCTAGTTAATAAGTAGGGAACGATTAAATTTAGATGGCAAATGGAAGATATTAGAGTTGTAGCACTTAAAATTATCTTTCCAACGCATCAAGAACTACATGAATTGGACATTGTATGAGGAAGTTGTGCCCAATGCACCGAAACTACATCTTGTAAATAATTAAGGACGAAAATGATGACATTAGCTTGACAATTTTGAAATTTCGTATATTATTTATGCAAAATAATTTTGAAAAGTTTTATGTAAGAGCCATAAAGATAAATATATGTAGGTAATTAGTAATTTGCAAATGGTTTAACATTTTTATGTGACACTTGAGGCTAAATTATCAAGTGGGTAAGTATTGATCCATAATTTAATACAGGCTTGATATCTTGATAAAATGGCTTTATCCCTAATTAATTGAGAAGATTAATTGTACAAATTAAACTAATATGAATGGGAGTGAGTAAATCATATATTAGACAAAGTACTTAAGGGATTAATGTTGAAAAATGGTGTTGCATGTGTATGGTGTGAGGGCATTTTGTTAGAGCACAAAAGTGGAGAAAAGTTAAATGCTTCACCATCTCTAAAACACCTGTTTCGTTGCTCTCTACTTCCCCCTGTCATGTCTAACCATTTCTGCCCCTTTAATGCCTATTTTGGCATGATTTTGCTGGGAAAAAAACTTCCCTTTAGGCGTGTAAGCATCATCAACGCCCCCAATGCTTAAAACCCCACCTGTATGGATGTTGGAAGAGGAGAGAAATTCATTTTGCACCACATTGCTACTGTAAATGGACAAAAATTGAAGATTGAAGTAGAATTTCCATTTTTGTGATGGAAACAACACCTAATTTCGGCAATAAGTGCCTTCCTTCAAGCAAAATTTGAAATTCTATTTTACTTGGATTTGTGCAATTCATGATTAGCAATTTGGGGGGTAATTTGGCATGAATTTGTTGGGGTTTCTATTGGAAAATGATCTTAACAATAGCTTGTGACATTTCTTTGAAATTTGAGATGGTTAAATCTATGCTTGTTGCTATCCACAAAGTGGACAACAACATACTCAAATGATTGGAATGAGTGATGATGTGAACAATAATTGAGGAGTTAGTTTGATTAATTTAGTGCCTAATTCATGTGTTTATAATGCTATTATGATGATGAGTATGTTAAATAAGGATTGTAAAATGTTAAGAAAGTAAATAACCTATTTGAAAATTTTTGAAATTGATAGTTTAACTAATGTATATCATGTATTTGAGGAAATGATTTTGTACGGAGTAAAGTGTGATTAACGGAATCCTTTGTAGTTCCTAAGTAGCCATTAAAAGGGCATTAAAATAGTATATTAGGTGTCCTAATTAATAAGTAGTGAATAATTAAAGTTGGATGGCAAATGGAAGACAATAGAGTTGTAGCTTATCTTTCTAATGCATCAAGAATTATATAATTTGGACATTATATGAGGAAGTTATGCCCAATGCACCGAAACTGCACATGATGGAAAATTAAGGAAAAAATAATGGGATAAACTTGATAATTTTGAAATTTTTTGTATTAATTATGCAAAATAATTTTAGAAATTTTTATATAAGACTCATAAATATATATATAATGAGGAATTTAGAAATTTTTTAATTATTTTTATGTGACACTCGAGGCTTAATTATCAAGTGGGTGAGTAATGACCCATAATTTATTCTAGGCTTGATATCATGATAAAATGGCTCTATCCCTAATTAATGGGGGAGATTAATTATGCAAATTAATGTATTATGAATAGGAGTAAGGCCCTTGAAATTTCAAAAATGTAAATTTCCACTATTATAAAATTTTAGTAATTTTCCAGTGCGACATACTGTAAAATTAAATTTTTGAGGAATTTTATTATCAAAAAATTCTAGATGAAATATCTATATTAGTATGAGGATGATGAGTACATATGTTAATTAATAATTAATAGGTGAAGAAAAACTTAAAATTACATGCGGAAAGCCGAAAAATCGAGTTGCCAGTAATTTTTGAAAAATTTCAATTTAATCAAATTTAATTGAAACATAAATGATGAAATTACGGAAATAATAGATGAGAAATTGATTTGGTCATATGATATATCAAATTGATGACTCACATGTGTAAACAATGATAGTTTGATGGTATTTTGAAAATTCAAGAGAGTGAATGTACATGGAAGTGGGTGGAGCACAGACTACCAAAATAAAAAATAATATAAAAAGTGAGTTTTTGCAATGCCCATCCCATTTCCATCATTGTCATCTTCCATCCCATGCTATCCAACATAAACCCTCTTTCCCCATCATCCCAATTGTCCATTTTAGGCAATTTTGCTTCAAGTGATCCATAGCAAATATTGATTCAGTAATTAGTGGGCTATAGGATGTATTTTCTCTTGAAATCAAGAAGTGGTAGTCACCCAAACATGGAAAAATATTCTTGATCAGTGGGACCCACCAAGTACACCTCTTGAGGTTGATTAAAACCTAATTTATGATATTATTTTGTAAAAATAAAAATATAAGGTTAAAATGGATATAAGATAATACTTTCATATCAAATTTCATGAATAAATTCTACCATTTAAGCCCTCAAAAAAATATGAACATTAAATACCCTGAAAATGAGATGCTGATAGTGTCCCACCCGTTTGAAATTTTGCTTTATTTTTAGTCTTCTCATTTTGAATTAATTTAAGGTAACATTTTTACCATAATTCTATTATATTATTTGGAATTGACATAAAACATTTTGAGGGGAAAAAGAGATGCATAATTTCATCAAACATTTTTTCTTTATATTTTCATATTTTAATTTGTAAGGCCCTGGAAAATTTTACAAATGTAAATTTTTGTTATTGTAAAGTTTTGCTAATTTTGCCGGGTCGATA
>JAYJMB010005591.1:0-11825 GCA_036873735.1 Pouteria campechiana
TTGCACATATATTTTTATAGTGGTTCGACTCTTCTTGGGTTCCTACTCTACTTCTCTTAGTCAGTATTGTTGGTCCCAAAGATTAGGCAAAAACCCAAGAGGGGAGGGGTGAATTAGGTTCTTAAAAACTTATTGCTCCCCTTTAGGATTAATAGTCCCTCAAGCAATCAATTACTCAATTGACTAATGCACAATTAAATAAGATACACGAATTTTTATAATAGTTCAAGTAAATACTCGACTCCACTTTTCCAAGAATACTTTCCTCTTAGTGTCTTAGGTTCCACCATTCCCAATAGCAGAAATATAATAGTGCTCCCAGCATTATTCTAGATCCAGCTCTAGGGGACATAAATATAATACTCCCAGCACTCTTCTAGATTCTAGTTCTAGGAGGCATATTAACAATGCTTCCAGCACTTTTCTAGATTTCAGCTCTAGGGGGTGTAAATAAATAGCTCTTGTTTGCACTAAGACAGTCATAACTCTTCTTAAGTTTAGTCTCAACTACTAGCTTAAGTAATTTACAAAGAATGAATATTAGTAGTTGAAGCACATGTATTTCTTAATAAGCATAGGGGAAGAAATCTAAATATTGAATGTATAAGTAAATGATCTTCCCAAAGGTTGGTTGGGAGCCTTCAAAGAGAGTTGATGAAGGTTTAAATGCAAGGCTCTTGATTCTTAAAAGATATTAGAAGGTTTTGGCTTAGATTAATAAATGCTCTTAAGAGGATTTTGAGTAACTTCCTTAATACTTAGCTTGTTCCTCCTACTTTAACGATGCTTCATTTATAACTGCTTTGAATTCTAGCCGTTGGTGGTAGGTGAGCTCCATTAATGATAGAAGACTAGTCTGATTAGCATATTTGAATTCTCAAACTTCTGCTTAATCCTCGTCTATTGAAATGCCTATAGCACTGACCTTAGATAAGATGACTTTCAGTTTCTTAATAAGCTTTAGTCGAGGTATAGCTGCAATGGCTGACTCTTTCATCAATATGGAAAGAGTGATATTAATGTTAAATGAAGACCAATGATTTGGCATGACCGTTACTCATCTTTTACTTATAATAGACGAACTATCTGTCTAGTTGTTCATAAGACAAAGTTCCTTCATCTTTTGGTTTGTCTTTCGTAAGTAGTAGACAAATCGTGGAGACATCATTTCATCACATCATCTGATGGGTTGTCTATTGTAAGTAATAAACAAATGCGGACAACTTATCTTTTCCAGTGCTTTGTTTTTTAGATTGCCTATTCAACTATAGAAGCATGGATGACTTGTTTCTTCAGCACTTTGTCTGTTGTAAGTAACATACAGAATGTTCGAGTGCAGATGGATTTCTTTCATTGCTTTGTTTGATGAGTTGTCTATTATAAGTGACAGACTAAGCATTGAGGTGTAGATGAATTTTTTTCATGGCTTCGTCTGTTGGGTTGTCCATTTTAGATAATAGATGAGCTTAGTTGAACAGACAAGCGCCAATGCTCCACCAGATATACTTTTTACTTTGTCATACAACCTTCACTTCTCCACTTTTTTTGTTTAGAGCAAATGATCATTGGCTCACTTATGATAGACAAAGTCTTTGTTTGGGCATACAACCTTTCACTTCTCCGCTGGAATATCTTTACTTCTTTG
Organism: Pouteria campechiana; assembly: GCA_036873735.1. Taxonomy (NCBI): domain Eukaryota; kingdom Viridiplantae; phylum Streptophyta; class Magnoliopsida; order Ericales; family Sapotaceae; genus Pouteria; species Pouteria campechiana. The sequence goes on from JAYJMB010005591.1 coordinate 1,646, forward strand.
CCTTTGTCTTTTCTCAACCGAGAAATATTGGCTTAACTATGGCATGCTTATGATAGATAGAGTCTATTGTATGCACACTGCTTTGCATTTGTTGGACATAATCTTCCACTTTGACAGATGAATGGAAATAGCTGAATCCTTTTCATTCATTCTTTGTCTATAACAATACTTTTTCTTTTGCTTCTTTACTTGCCCAAGCCTTGATGCCTTGGAATATATTTTCTATGCTCATTTTTTTAAGACCTACAACTTGATTCTGTATACTAAAGTCTTGGCAACAACCATTAGTACGTAATCTTTAATCAAGTTTTGTTTGTCATTGAAACTATGCATTTATACCAACATTATCCTCCTTTTTGATGATAATAAAACTTGATTAAAAATTATCTAATAAAAGATAATCTCCCCCTAAATGTATGAAGTCTAAAAATGGTGCAAAGTTTAATCATTCCTCAAGTTCCATCTTCTGATGTTTTCCTTATTTTGCTATATATATATATTCTCCCCTTGATTATTTTAAAGGTTATGCATTTTTATATTCCCTTTTTGAGATAATTTGCATATTCTTTCTCCCCCTTTTTGGCATAAGTAAAATGAAACATTTATTTCTAGCTCTCGAAAGGCACTTACACAAAGATAAGTAGCTAAAAAATAATGAAAACATTTCATTTCATTTCAGTACAAACAAAGCTATAGGCAAAGATAAAGGTGACTCATCCTATATGGTAAGAGTGGAGAGCTTGTGTCTGAAATAATAGATGAGGGAAGGTAGGAAGAAGAGAACTTTGTATCATAATGGGTGATACAAAGTTTCAAGAAAGGAAAGAGGGGGAGGAGATGATAATGAGACAATTGGAGCTTCATTTTCCCTCTCTTCAAGAGACTCAACTAATGATGAAATTGGGTCTAGAGGCAAAAGTGGCTGAGTTATAAATTATATTCTTCAAAGCCACATCTTGAAGAGAAATACTTTTGTCAATAAAGGTGGTCTGGAACATTGTTATGAATAGAAGTAATATCATCCCAGCAAGAGAAGTGAGGGAACTTCATTTGGTGCTTTAATTTCCACCATTCGATAGTCTTCCTATTAGATCTTCTTCTTAAATGCCTTTCCCTAAGTTTCTTTATCATTGTAATGCAAAGAGGGATGGCTGGTTATGGGTTAAAATAGATTGAATGTGGGGGCTATACAAGGTGATTTATATGATATTTCAAGAAAGAGAGAATAATTGTACTATACATAGATTTTGATGTGATTTCAATACCTGTAAATTGATTTTGGCAAGAAAATGAGACGCCATCAACCTCAAAAAATGTGATCTAGACAGTGTGGACCTCAGTCTTATGAAACCTTATCAAAATATTGTGATTTCAGACATTAAAAATTTACTTTTCAAATGATCACATTAGTCATGCCTAATTCTCCTCTAATGTTATAGAAAGTGTCCAAATGGCAGTGGCTAAGTAAAAATGTCAGCAAGTTGAGCATTTGTGAGCACATATTCTAGACATATATCATATTTTTCTACATGAGTTTTAATAAAGTAGTGTCTAAATTCTATATGCTTGGTTCTCGAATGTAGAACAAGGTTAGTTGTCAAGCATATGACACTAGTATTATCATATATGATGGATATGTCTCTATAGCTTAGTCCATAATTAAGAAGTTGTTGTTTCATCTATAGCAATTGAGTGCAATAACTTCTAACTACTATATATTCAGCTTCTGCAATAGAAAAATAAACACTAGTTTGTTTTCTAGAGAACCATGATACTAGACTATTTCCTGGAATTGACAGGTTCTACTTATACTTCTTCTTTCAACTTCGTATCCTCCAAAGTCAGCATCTGAATATTTAATGAGTTCAAAACCAATTCTCTTGGGGTAATAGAGTCCTAGATTTGGTGTGTTAACAAGATACTTAAAAATTTGTTTCATTGTTGTAAGATGAGATTCTTTAGGATTGGACTGAAATCTAGCACATAGGCATACATTAAAGGGAATATCTAGTCTAGATGAAGTAAAATAAATAAGAGATCCAATCATACTTCTATATTATTTTTAATCTGCAAGTTTACCCTTTTTGTTTTTATCCAGCCTTGTTGATGTGCTCATTGGAGTGCTTGCTGCTTTAATTTCTTCCATTTTGAACTTCTTCCACATCTCTCTAGTATATTAGGATTGGAAAATGTAGTTTCCATCATCTTTTTTCTGATTTGCAATCCAAGGAAGTAGTTCAATTCTCCTATCATACTCATTCCAAATTCAGCCTGCATGATCTTTGATAAATCTTGATAGAGTTTTATATTAGTAGCTCTAAATATAATGTCATCCACATAAATTTAACTATCAAGAGATCCTCATTAATGGTTTCGATAAACAAGGCAATACCAACTTTTCCTCTCTTGAATTTATGATCACTTAAGAATTTGCTCAGCCTTTCATACCAAGCTCTTGGAGCTTGTCTCAAACCATATAATGCTTTGGTGAGCTTATAGAATGACCTAGTTGATCATCATTATAAAAACCAGGAGGTTTCTCTACATACACTTCTTCACTTAATATCCATTTAGAAATGCAATTTTTACATCCATCTGAAATAACTTGAAGTATTTATAGAGCAAAAGCTAGTAGCACTCTAATGTCTTCTAATCTACTACAGGCTCATATAATTCTTCAAAGTTAATTCCTTCTTCTTAGGAGTACCCCCTAGCAACTAATCATGCCTTGTTTCTTACATCTAACTCACTCTCATCCAGTTTGTTTATAGATACCTATTTAGTTCCAATTACATCAACATTCTCTGGTTTTGGAACTAATTCCCATACTTTGTTCCTTTTGAATAGGTTAAGCTTTTCTTGCATTGCAATAATCCAATTTTCATCATTTAAAGCTCGATCAATGCTAGTTGGTTCAATTATAGAAATGAAAGCATAATGACCACATACATTTTGCATAGATCTTCTTATTTTGACACAATCATAAACATTTTCTATGATTTATTTTCTAGGATGAACACTAATAAATCTCAAATCAGTAGGAGGTTGATAGGGAACATTACCTACTCTTACTTCCTCTTTATTTTTTGAACTTTGTATGTCTTCAAAGTTTGTGCCATCCTCTTGATCCTTTAATTTGAGCTTCTTCATATTTGTTGTAGCTTTATCTGCATCACTATCACACTGCTTTCTTGGGGTTACATTTGCTTTATCAAATTTAACATGTATAGACTTATCTACAACTTAAGTTTTTTTAATTTAAACTCTAAATGTCCTACTGTTAGAAGAGTAACAAAGAAAGATAGCTTCATTGATTTTTGGATCAAACTTTCCAAGCTTATCTTTTCCATTGTTCAGCATATAGTATGAGCATCCAAAGGAATAAAAATATGACATATTTGGTTCCTTCCTTTCTAAAGGTCATATAAGGTTTTCTTTAAGATTACTCTAACGCTAACCCTATTTAGCAAATGGCAAGCTATACTAATTGCTTCTCCCCAGATTCTTTTAGACAATTTACTTTTATTAAAAATGATTCTAGTTATTTCTTGAATTGTCCAATTCTTTTTTTCCACGACTCCATTTTGTTGAGTTCTAGGGGATGAGAAACTATGATGAATTCCTTTATCATCATAAAAATCAATAAATTTTCTGTTCTCAAATTCACTACCATAATCACTGCGAATAGACATAATCGATATTGTTTCTCATTTTGAACTAGCTTTTAAAATGTATAAAATATTGAAAATGCTTTGTCTTTACTAGTCAAGAGAATCACTCATGTAAATCTAGAGTAGTTATCTATTATCACATATATATATATATATCTTTTTCCTCCAAGGGGATAATGTCTGATGGTCCAAATAGATCATGTGAAATAATTCCAGAGATTTGGATGTAGATACCTGATTTTTAGGATGGAAGAATACTTTGGTCTATTTTGACAATTGACATGATTTGCATATTTGATCTTTGTCATGGTTTAATTTGGTAAACCAATCACAAGATGCTTCTTCCATAAAGATCTGATATTTGACATATTGATATGTCTCATCCTTTTATGCCATACCTATTGATCATTTTTTACTGCAATTAAGCATTTTCCTATAATATCATCCAACTATATTAGATAAATATTTCCATGCCTTTTTTGCTGAACAGTAGATCATTGTTTATATTGAATACATTACATGTGGATGGTTCAAACATAACTTTATGACCTTTGTCACATAATTAACTGATACTTTGCAAATTATGCTTGAGTCCTTCTACATATAATATATCCTCTATTAATGCATTAAATAAACCATAAATTTTACCTATTCCTTTGATGAAACCTTTGTCATTGTTGCCAAATGCAACAATTCCTCCATTTATTGACTTCCATTTATTGACTTCAATTCTATGAACCATGCAGTGCCAGATGTAACTTTGAGATTTACCTACATTCAAAGTAAGTTTTCTTTTTACCTCTTTGGTACCAAAGTATTGGGTCTAATGATTTTAGTGGAATTGTGTATGTAGGAGTTTGTCCATATTCCTTGCATTCCCATCTCATCTTTGCACCTTTTACTTTCATTTTTTCGGCATAACAATCATATACTTTACGTCCAATTTTATTGCAAAAATAGCAGGTATTCGAAGCTTTGCTAGGTGCAATGTATTCCTCTGGTTTCTTTATCGAGGGATAACCCATGAACCTTCTGATGTTTGAATAGTTTTCCCTTTCTATTGTGAGGTTTACTCCCTTAGACCATCCAACAAATTTCTCTGAGTTTTCATCATCTGACTATTCACAATCAAGTCCCTTTTTACTGGTTTGACTAGTCATTCTTATGAACTTAGCCACAGATTCTCCTGGATTTAAGAATTTACTGAATATAATCTTTAATATCTCTATCTCTTTCTTTAAATTTCCAACCTCCTTTTGTAGAGATAGATTTCTTTTTGCCAGTATAAAATTTACTTTAATAGTTGCATCAAAGTGTCTTTTCTTTTGAGTAAGTTTTTGCCAAGTGATTTAAACTCACTGAAGAGAGAATTTTATGATTGTTGTAACTTATCAAACTTTTTGCATTTGACACAAGTGCTATTTGAGCTTAAAGAGTCAGAATTATAAGAGTAGTAGAAGTTTACCTCTGTCTCCAACTCGTTGTGCATTGCTCCTTGATAGTGATTTGATTTGTTAATTCATTCTCCATCTGGGCCAAGTGGCATATTCTTATGAGTGTCTAACTTCATTATCACCTTTCTCACTTGAGTTTGTCCCTAATGAGTCTTTATCATTTATGTACATTCCTCTAGCTTGGTTTTTTGAAGAATTCTTGAGGTGTCTATTTTCTTTTCTTTCATCCTTCTCATCCACATTTACTTTTTTTTTTTTCATTAGGACACTTGAGAGATATGTGTCCGATCCCTCCACAATTATAGCATGTAGGAAGTTCCTTCTTTCTTTTAGCCATTTTCTTCTACTGTCTAGGCTATCTCTTTGAGGTGCTGCCTTTGCCATTTCTTGCAAACTTTCTAAAATTTTTGACCAATATGGCCATATCATCTTCCAAATTGTGATGCCAGATCACTGCTACTTTTTTTGGTCACTTTCAAAGTAATACTTTTCTTTTTTACTTTATTGGCTCCTCCCTTTTACTTTTAATTAGCTCATGTGACATCAGTGAGCTGATAAGATCATCCAGTAGAAAAGGGTTTACATCCCCTTCCTCCATTATTGTAATCTTTTAGTTCCATGATTTTGGTAGCGCCCTTAGTATCTTCATCACCTGTTTAGAGTTTATGACTTCTTTTTCCAAACCTTTCAAAGTATTATTAACTTTAGAAAAATGCACATACATTTTTGATATACTTTCTTCTTCCTTCATTTTAAAGTTTTCTAGTTCTCCTATCAATATATTTCTTCTAATTCCCTTGACATGAGAGGATCCTTCATATATAGACACTAATTTATCCCAGATACTTTTTTAAATAGTGCAAGAGGATACTATATCAAACTCAAAATAAGGTAGTCCACAAAATAAGGAGTTTATAGTCTTTGCATTATTTCAGATTAAGGTGGCTTCCTCTTTGGTTCATGTACCTACTTTAGTAGTGGAAAGAGTGATTCCAACTTTAATAGCCTTCAAAGACTCCATATCATTACTTATAATGAATTGTTTCATCCTCAACTTCCAATAAGCGAAGTTAGTTCCATCAAATAGGGGTGGCCGGGTAGACGATTGGACTTCAGCGAATATATGAAATTAGGATAATGAATTTGCCATTGGATCACTATAAGTGTTTATGTAGTCTGCTCTGATACCACTTATTGGTCCCAAAGATTAGGCAAAAACCCAAGACGGGAGGGGTGAATTGGGTTTTTAAAAAATATTTCTCAACCCCTTTAGGATTAACAGTCCCTCAATCAACTGAAGAATAAGTAAATAAGACACATGGATTTTTTTAGTGGTTCAAGTAAACACTCTACTCCACTCTTCCAAGAATACTTTCCTCTTATTGTCTTGGGTTCTACTATTCCCAATAGTAGAAATACAATAGTCCTCCTAACACTCTTCTGGATTCCAGCTCTAGAGGGCATAAACATAGTGCTCCTAGTATTCTTCTAGATTCTAGCTCTAGGGAGCGTATTAACAGTACTCCCAATACTCTTCTAGATTTCAACTTTAGGGGGCATGAATGAATAGCTCTTGTCTACACTAAGACAATCATAGCTCTTCTTAAGTCTAGTCTCAACCATTAGTTCAAGGAATTTACAAAGAATGAATATCAAAAGTTGAAGGGCATGTATTTCTCAGTAAGCATAGGGGAAGAAATTTGAATATTGAATGCAGAAGCAAATAATCTTCCTAAAGGTTGGTTTGGAGCCTTCAAAGAGAGTTGAGAAAGTTTTCAATGCAAGGCTCTTGATTCTTGAAAGATTGTAGAAGGTTTTGGCTCAGATCAGTAAATGCTCTCAAGTGGATTTTGAATAACTTCTTTAATACTTAGCTTGTTCCTCCTGTTCCAATGATGCTTTATTTATAACTACTTTGGATTCCAACCATTAGTAGTAGGTGAGCTCCAATATGACAAAATATCGTTTTGATTAGCATAGTTGAATTCTCTGACTTCTGCTTAATCCTTGTTTGTTGAAATGCCCGCAACGGTGACCTTGGATAAGATGATTTTTACTTTCTTAATAAGCTTTGGTCTAGGTGTAGCTACAATGGTTGACTCTTTCATCAATACAAAAAGGGTGATATTAATATTGAATGAAGACCAATGATTTAGCTTGACCATTGCTCATCTTTTACTTATGACAAACACAGTATCTGTCTAGTTGTTCACAAGACAAAGTTCCTTCGTCTTCTGGTTTGTCTTTCATAAGTAGCAGACGAATTAGGAAGACATTATCTCAGCACATCGTTTGATGGGTTGTTTATTGTAAGTAATAGACAAATATAGATGAATTATCCTTTCCAGCACTTTGTCTTATGGATTATCTGTTGAATTGTAGAAGCACAGATGACTTTTTTCTTTAGCACTTCATTTGTAAGTTTTCTGTTGTAAGCAATAGAAGAAATGTTGAAGCATAGACGGATTTCCTTCATTGCTTCATCGGATGGGTTGTCTATTATAAGTGATAGAATAAGCATTGAGGTGCATTAAGGTGCAGATAAATTTTCTTCATGACTTTGTCTGTTGGGTTATCTGTTGTAGATAATAGATAACCTTAGTTGAATAAACAAACGTCATTGCTCAACTAGATGAACATTTTGCTCTGCCATATGACCTTCACTTCTCTGCTTTGTCTGTTCATAGCAGACGGTCATTAGCTCACTTATGATAGACAAAGTCTATGCTCTATCATACAACCTTTCACTGATCCATTGGAAGATCTTCACTTCTCTGCCATTGTCTATTCTTAACAGATGACCATTGACTTAACTATGGGTTGCTTATGATAGATGAAGTCTATTGTATGCACATTGCTTTGCATCGGTCAGAAATAATCTTCCACTTTGACAAACAAATGAAAATAGTTGAATCCTTTTCATTCACGCTTTGTCTATAATGACACTTCATCTTTTGCTTCTTTACTCGCCCAAACCTTGCTGCCTTGGAATATGTTTTCTGTGCTCAATTTTCGTAAGACCTTCAACTTGATTCTACATACTAAAATCTGGCAATAATCATTAGTACATAATACTTAATCAAGTTTTGTTTATCATCGAAACCATGCATTTATACCAATAAGTATATCAATTGTGCTTAGGTTCCAATAACACCTTGATCAGTTATTTGATCAAATACACTTGGTTTTCAAAGCTCACCAAAAGCTCCTAAACTATCTATCAAGTCTTTTCTACTTGCTATAATCAACACTAGCAGATAGCAAGCCCCTTGCTTACTATACCAGCAAATAGAAATAACTTGTACAGATATATGCCTCTTATTGCGGGTTTTCCAAACACAAGTCTACGTATCGTCAACAAGAAATAAAGTCTGAATAAGAGATCATTCCCATGAGGACTTAGAATTACCAACTATCAATTACTCTTAACTCTAAGTTTTGTTTGAAGAATTGAAATATAGTAAAAGGATGGAAAGTGAAGAAATCTAAACTAATGGAATTTAACAATGATATAGAATCTTGACAGATAAAAGAGACAATGGCTGAGACATCTAGGGATTCCTGAGTTCACTAAATTAATCCTATTCAATTTCACCTTTTTTAATCAATCAATATTTATTCCTATATTAATAATGAATCTCTCTTACTTAGTTTTTATTCTTTCTCAAGTCCTAACAATCTATCTAAGTTGGTAAATCTCCTACATCTCTATAAAAATTTTGCACTAACCAAGATGCATTGAGATCACAAGAATCAAGGTGTTACTTAAGCCTCATGGATATCTCTAGCTTCATGATAATCTTATGGTGATTAATCATGGTGTAATTCAATTGTCACTTCTCAGCCTCAAATCAAATCCAAATCATGCTGAAAGGGCTGATATTCTTTCACAAGCATTAAAATCATATTAAATATTCAACATAGATAATGAACAAATAGAGAATTGAATCAAATAGAATGAAAATAAATAATCATAATCCGACTACATTGTACCCCTAAAATAAAGTGTTTAGCTTATAATGCAATTAAAAGAAATCATACACATGGTCTTAAACATGATCAACAAAAGAGAATGACTAAAAAAGAACAAGAAAAGATTAAAGAAAAATCTCCTCCAAGTAGTGCTCTCTATCATTTTGCTCTCTTATTAGCCCCCTTTCCTTGCAAGAAAAATCCCAATCTAAATTTGTGTATTGCTATCTCTTTTTCCCTTTCCAGCTTCTTCTCCTTGCTAAGAAATCCTAAGGATGTGTTCTTCTTCCTTTTAATATCCCCTCATTAGGGTTAAGCCTCTCTTGTACCAATTACACAATTGCTATGCACAAACCAAAAAGTTGCTGCACATTCTGGCATTATGCCGCCCAAGTATTGCCTAAAAGTTCACATTGCAATTATCCTTCGGACATTGCGGCCGCGATGCCCAATTTGTTAAGCTCCCCCTTTTTGCATGATCATGGTGTGGGAGCCACTTGTTGCTTGTCCCATTTGCATCTTCATTCAATGTGCTAGGTGCTGTAGTGCCTAGCTATAGTTCATCTTTTTATCTCCATTTTTAGCATCTTGTTCACCTCTCTAAACTCCATTTCATTGCTTCCTTTTTCTTCATTGATTCTCCCTTATTTTCTTCACCTTTTTTGCACTCATATGCCTACAAACGAATACAAACAAAACACTATAAATCAACTAGAAACAACTAAATAACCAACCAAAGCTCAGCTCAAAAGATATGATAGAAGTGAATAAAATTCCCTTATCAAATACCCCCAAACTTATCTTTTTCCTAGTCTTCAAGCAAAAGAAAAAAAAAATCCTATCACTCATCACAACACATTCTTTTACAGAAAATAGAAAAGCAAAACAATGATTAGGTTCAGTCTTTAGAGATCTCAGAATGATATCGTATGTATATAAGCTGAGAAAAATTCGATGTCTAGAATTTCAACTTGAACATTATTGATGGCTCAAATTTAATACCTCACAAGTGCACGGTCGATGTATAGTCTAGTGTGCTTATGCAAGGGTCAATCCCACAGGGAATGGCAAAATTAACTTGTT
>JAYJMB010005593.1:0-11824 GCA_036873735.1 Pouteria campechiana
ATAAACTTCCTCAAAAATTAAATTTTACAGTATGCTGCATTGTAAAAATTTCTAAAACTTTACAATAGTGAATATTTTCATTTTTGAAATTTCCAGGGCCTTACAATCCCTGACCCCGTAAAAGTTCCAACCACCACTCCCACTAATCTCGACTCCATCCCAATTCCTCCTTCACCCAAACCTACACCTTCAACCAAACCTACCCCAACACCTAAACCAAAGCAAGCACCCAAACCACAAGCTAAACCTCAGCCCCCACTAAAGGATACCCCTAAGCACTCCCTCTCCAACCTTCCACCCATCATCCTACACCATGAAGAATACTATGGTAGGATATTGGCCAATACTAAAGCCCTCCTAGACAAGGAACCAATTCCCTTCCTAGAGTTGCTAAATCCTACCATCAAGGCAAGATTTCAACTCATCCCAGTCATAGTCTATGGCTTAGAGCCTTCAACAGAACCACCCATTGCCATTCCCATTCACTATTGAACTATACCTCTTTACTAGAATTGATTTTACTAATGAACATATCTAACCAACCAAATTTTGATGATCAGCAAAAGCACATGAGTGAAAGTTTAAGATATTCGTCATTATTTCCCAAGTGTGTAGTAACAAGTAATATATTAGGGAAATGGCATAAGTGGATGTGCATATGAGACAACATCAGAGACAAGATCCATAAGTACATGTAGAAGAAAACATAAATGCTCAAATAGGAAATAATGACACTAAAACTTCAAAGAAGTAATGTGTAAAACAACTCCTAAACATGCCTCAAAAATACTGTCAAAGTTATTCAGACTTGTGGTCAAAGTTAGACGAGAATCAAGATCTAAAAATGAAGAAAATCTAAGTTCCACACTTAAGCAAAGAAACAAACACTAAAGAAGCAAGTTCGAATATCACATAACAAATTCCAAAAATAGAACAAGACCTGGACATTGCTGAACAAGAAACTAAGATGCTGAAACTATAAAACCATTCTTGGACATGGCAAAACTCAAATCTGGACATAGCCAAGATCAAGTCTGAATTCTTAATTACAGACATCAAGATCATTTCTGGACATGGTGATTTACTTAAAGACATGACTGAATATTGTGTTATAAGCTGAACAATTCACCCAAGTCTGAAATAATAATTTAGACATGGTTGCTCAAATCTAGACATGGAAAATTATTTCTAGACATAAAAGAAAGAAGTCAGTTGCAAGCCAAGCACCAGTCCAAGTTTAAAATTTTAATTCTAGACATGACTATTCAAACCCAGACATGATGGTTCATTTTAAGACATGGGTAAAACTATCAGTTTCAAGTTGAACAAGTTAAACAAGTTGGAAAACTTAACTCTGAACATGGAAACTGAACTCAAACATGGATCAATAGATCTCAGACATGAAAACCCATGAGACAGCTCCAATGAATAAAAGAACCTATCAATTCACTCGCATTAAATGAATGTTGTCTTCTACAATGGGCATAATGTGAATTCAGTTATAAAGGGAGTAAAGAAGGGTCATTCCAAGAAGATACAATAATTAGATATTTTGAGAAAAGTAAGAGAAGAAAAACAAGAGCATTTATTCTTAGACATTAAAATTTCTTCCAATTCCATAGCACCAAAAAACTATCTGCATTCAAATCTTATTCAATACAGCAACTTAAGGGAGTTTGAAATTGTTTATATTTACTGCTATACAATTATTTCTACTGCACTTAATTGTGTACAAAATCAAGCTATGTAAGAGGCATTTCTTATTGCATAATTTTCATTGATTAGGATAGCAAGCAGGGGGCTTGTTGACTATTTATAAGTCTATTGGTCAGCTTTGGAAAACCAAGTGGGATAAGTTTATTGTTCAGCTTTGGAAAATCAAGTGGGACAAGTTTGTTGTTCTTCTTTGGAAAACCAACTAGGATAAGTTTGTTAGCAAGCTTTTAGAAAACCAACCTTTGTATAAGTTTGTTGGTAAGATTTTGGAAACCAACCTATGTAAGAGTTCATTGGTAAGCTTGGGAAAACCAATTGGTGATTAGGTGAGCTAGAGTACAGTAAGTGACACTGACTCAGAAGAGGAGTAGGTGTCATGTTGTGGGCCGAACCCCTATGAAATACTTATGTGTGTGCTCTGTACTACATGATTCATTTCCTAATTATTATAGCACTTTGGTTTTATATTGGCCAAGCTTTAAATGCTCAATTAACCCACCCCTCTTTTGAGTTACCTTAGGAGAAGACCAACAATTGGTATTGGAGCAGACTTCAATAGCTAATTTTGATTACCAATTATTTTAACTGCTTGAAGTGATTCCTATGGCCAACATTATCCACAATAAAATTGAAGGATAGTCAACCACCAAACCCCCATTTTTTTATGGCACCAACTATGGGTACTGGAAAATCCGCATGCAAAACTTTTGATAGCCACTAACTATAACTTATGGCAAATAATCAAAGATGGAAAGATTGTCATAAACTCAGAAGATAAATATACTATTGAAGATATTGTATTAGTAGAGAGTGATGCTAAAGCTAAGAATATCCTCTACAGTGCATTGTCACCTTCCAAGTTTGAAAAGATTTCTGCATGTGGCTCAGCAAAAGAAATTTGGGATAAACTTAAGGTTGCACATAAAGGTACTAATCAGGTCATGGAGACAAAAATTAATATATTTGTGCAGGAATACAAAGCCTTCCACATGTAGGAAAATGAATTAATATCAAAAATATTTGAAAGATTTCAAAAGATCACTAATGGGTTGAGCAATCTTGGTGAATAATATGAAGAACCTAAAATGGTGAAAATGATCGTAAGATCTTTGCCAAGATAGTGTTGAGCCAAAATGGTGTATGTACAAAATCTTGTAACCATTGTTACAAAACTGACTAGCACTTAGAAGATTATGCTTTAGTCCCTCAACTAGAAATACATCTAAAACAATAGTTGAATGTGGTTATCCAACCTTACTAATCCCAACCACTCTACCTTTTCTATTAGCTCTGAAGGTTACTGTTCCACCACATCTTTCTTTTAATTTAGTGAGCATCTCCTTCTCCCCTGTCATATGTCTTGAGCATCCACTTTCAATGTACCACATACTACTTCTTGTGACTCTCAGACACACTTGTAATGACAAGGTCAACCTTTAATCTTTGGTACCCATTTGAGAATGGACCAGGTGGGTTAGTGGCATTAAATTTTGGTACCCTTTGTTCCTTGGGTGACACTATTCTAATTTTAGGAGATTGTATTACATTTACTATATTTGCAACTATCTTAAGAATCCAAACATGGTCTGTTTGGTACTCTGTTTTCTTCTAGAATTATAGTTTTTTTTTCTTGTTTTGCTAACCACTTTTACTTGTTGGTTTCATTCTAAACAAGGTAGAGGTTAAGGTTTGTATTAAGGCAATTTTCTCCACCTTAACATGCTCAAGTTCTTGAATTGTGCAATGATTATTCTTGAGCTTGTAGTTCTCATCTTTCAACTTGGAGCAGTCATTGGTTACTTTCAATAGCTCCTTCCTTGTTTCCTTGAATTTGGCTTTCAAAGCATTGAAATCTACATATATACTTTCTAATTCATGAAGGAAAGTTTAACATTCAAGTTCATAAGTTACTTCATCTTCATGGATGGCCATGAAGCTGATTTTGGTGTGGTATTCTATTTGATCTCCTTTTGTAGGTGATAATATGCTAAATTTTGGTTCATGTTTGTCTTCACTATCACTTGCACTTTCATGTAACATATTTTGAATCATTTCCCATGCTATAAATGCTTTCTTCTTATTGAATCTTTTGTTGTTGTTGCTTCTATTTTTTTAGGATATGAGTTATGCCTTTTGTTCTATTGTTCCCCTTACCTCTTATCAGGCTCTTGGCAGTCATAACTCATGTTACCAATCTTGCCACAATTATAGCACATAGGAACGACTTTTCTTTTGTCTTTGTTTCTAAATTTTCTATAGTTACTTCCAATGTTTCTTCTAAACATGGTTCTAAATCTTTTGCTTAGCATTGTCATGCCATCATGATTTTCAAAACCACTTGTTGATGTTTCATTTTGTAAGTCATCTTCTGATTCAGCACTATTGACTTCTTTCCTTTTGCTTCTTCTGGAGCTTTCTGCTTCATTAGAACTTCATGAATCATAAGTGAACCCATTAATTCTTCTACTTTAATTTTGTTCAGATCTCTTGCGTCCTGGATAGTAGTGACTTTTTCCATCCACTATCTTGGTAATGATCTTTGAATATTTTTCACCATTTTGGGTTCTTCATATTTTTCACCAAGACCGCTTAACCCTTTGGTGATCTTTTGAAATCTTCTGAACATCTCTGATATTGTTTAATTATTTTATATATGGAAGACTTCATATTCTTGTACAAGTATATTAATTTTTATCTCCTTGACCTGATTAGTACCTTGATATGAAACCTTAAGTTTATACCAAATTTCTTTTACTGAGCTACAAGTAGAAATCTTTTCAAACTTAGAAGGTGATAAAGTATAGCAGAGGCTATTCTTAGCTTTAGCATCACTCTCTGCTATTATAATATCTTCAGTAGTATATTTGTCCTCTATGCTTGAGACAGTCTTTCCTTCTTTGATGATTTGCCCTAACTTATAGTCAGTGGCTGTCAAAAAGTTTTACATATGCATTTTTCAGTACATGTATTTGGTGCCATTAAAAAATGGGGGTCTGGTGGTTAACTGTCCTTCAACTATGGTGTTGTGGATAGTGTTGGCCATAGGGATCACTTCAAGTAGTTAAAATAATTGGTAATCAGGGTTAATATTGAAGCCTGCTTTGAAACCAATTGGTAGTCCCATCCTATGGTAGCTCAAGAAGGGTGGTGAATTAAGCTTTTAAAATCTTGGCCAATATAAAACCAAAGTATTGTAATAATTAAGAAATGAATCATGCAACACAGAGCACATAGGTATCTATAGAGGTTTGGCCCACAACATAGCACCTACCCCTCTCTCTAAGTCAGCCTCACTCACTGACTCAGGTTCCACTAATCACCTATTGGTTTTTCTGAGCTTACTAAGGAACTCTTACACGGATTAGTTTTCTGAAAGCTTACCAATAAACTTATACAAAGGTTGGTTTTCCAGAAGCCCACAAACAAACTTATCCCAGTTGATTTCCAAAGCTAACTAACAAACTTATACAAGATCAATAAGCCCTTTGCTTGCTATCCCAATCAATAAAGAGATGTATGTAACAACTGTGGTATTTGAAATCTATTCATGTGAAAATGGGTAGAGTGTACTCTATGAATTTGATAAATTTCTTTATTTTGAGCTATATAAAGTCAATGAGAAGAAAGACACTTAAGTGGTGAAATTGAGCAAAAGCATATTTATGATCAATATGAATGGCCTAAAATAGTCACCATATGTATTGTAATGTGTGTGGAACATTGGATTGAGCATTGAATACAATTTGAAATGAAAATAGCCTATGGAGTTACTTA
The DNA here is from genome assembly GCA_036873735.1 of Pouteria campechiana. Taxonomy (NCBI): domain Eukaryota; kingdom Viridiplantae; phylum Streptophyta; class Magnoliopsida; order Ericales; family Sapotaceae; genus Pouteria; species Pouteria campechiana. The sequence goes on from JAYJMB010005593.1 coordinate 5,491, forward strand.
TGGTAGAAAATGATTGGTAAAAGGAACTAAATAGGTGATTTTTGATAATTGACCTCTAATGAGGTAGTGAAAGGTATGAACATGTTTTGTTTCATATATATGATGTGTGGGAAGATATTTTAATGATGTTGGAAGTGTTTTATGTGAAATGGGATCATTGATGACTTGTATAAGTACAAATTCTAAATTTGAATAGTTCTTTATAATGAATGGATTATTGCTTGAATTTGGGAGTAAGATTTAATTACTTAAATGAGCATTTTGGGAGGATTATGGAAGGGCTTTAAAGAAAATAAAAGGATTAAAAGTTAATGAAGATGGATGAGAGGAAAAGTTGGAAAAATAGGGTTTAGAACAAGTTAAAAAGTGTGGCAGTAGGTCCATCCAGCAGCATAGGAATCCCCAGCCGTGGCATGGCTTCAACATGGGCAGAATTGGGCATTCAGGAAGTCCATGCCATGACACAAAAATGTCATGCTGTAGCACAAAAATCCCTTGCCACAGCATGGCTTCAGAGATGCGAAATTTTGGGCAATCAACAAAGTCGTGTTGTGGCACAAAAATTCCTTGCCACAACACGGGTTCGATGGTGCACCAGAGTTCCCAAAAATTCTGATTTTTTTAACCCCAAACCCATTCCATTTTTATTCTAGTCTATCTCATTTTCTCCCTTGATGATGTTCTTCCTTCCCTAACTCCATTATGCTCCATTTTTAATTGATTTTGCTAGAAAAAAATGGGGATTAAGATGGATAATCAAGTCAGCATGCCTCTCTGCTTGGGTTCTGGCAATTTGGATGGTGGAAAAGGGGAGACGATCCAATTTTTGGTGATTGGAGGTAACTACTTGGAATTTTGGGCATGGATTCTTGTTCGTGGATGAAAGTCATGCTTTAAATTAGTGGTAAGCTACCTTATCTCATCCAAAAATTTGATATTTGTAAACTAGGGTTTTATACAGTTTTCTGAAAAGTAATTTTAGAAGAACATGATATGAGTAATTATGGGAAAAATGAGTATTGAGTTAATTACCATAAATTAGGAGTGAATTGGGTTTTCATGTTCTTCATGAATAGTAATTTTGTAGGGAATTTGACATGAATTGTTGTATAAGCCATGGGAGGAATGTGCAATTTATAAGTTATAATGCTTTAGGAATTTCTATAGGGTGATTTGGATTTGTAGAAAAAAATAGATAATGGACTATAACCTTGTTTAGGTTAATTAGGAAAATTGTGTATGAGCTAGGTAGACTATAAATTAGTTTGATTAAAGACTTTATTAGATTATTTTAAAGATGTTTAGCTATGAATTGTACTGAATACATAATGATCATGTCATATACAAAATGAATATGGCTACGGCATGTTAATGGACTAACTATAGTATCTAGAAGTTTTACTTTCTAATAAAGTCACCTTTGTAAAAAAATGGCTTATTTCTATGTATAGGGAAATTGAATATGATTGGGAAGCTGTGGAGCTTGTGGCATTATGGAGAATAAGTCGTCAACCAAGTAAGTAGTCCCCTTTTTGATTGAATGTATGAGTGAATGGGGTTATGTAATAACTCATTTGTTTGTATCCAGGCATATATGTGTTTTGGATGGGGATAGTGGATATCCCATGTTGGTTAAATTGATGTCTATTTGACTAGTATCCTTATATGAATGTAGGGATAGCAAATATCCCTTAGATTGAAAGGATTGGTTTTCATTTAAGATATAAAATTGTGTTTATTTGGGATAGGAATTATCCCATGTTTAAAGGCTTTTTATTCTTGTATATGGATGCCTAATTATGATGGAGATAGAGAATATCCCATTTTATTATGTATGATGGATGTTTTAGAACATATGAGAATGTATACTATGATGTATACACTGTATTGATTATTCATTGAATGAAACATTATGAATATTGTTTAGTTTTATATTGTGACATGAGTTAGAACCCATGATGGGTATAGTTGGATTAAATGATATGAAATGAATTGTAGTGCATATTTTGTTTTGAATATAATTATTCATGTTGAGAATTAAATATGTTATACGTTGGATTATTGAATATTTTTTATAGTATTGGCCGACTTACTGAGTCGCCCGGACTCATGCCTTCTTATTTATTTTTTCAGCTGGCAGGTTAGGTAAAGAATTCCAACTGTGAGTTGGAACTAGTGAACAGAATTTGAAGACAAATTTTATTATAGTATAATGAGTTGGTATTGTATTTTAGAGTATATTTGCATGTTTGTATTCCTAAAATTTCAAAAGATGTATAAAGTGGTGTAAAGGCATGTCTTAGTGATTTAATTATCATATTATAAATGAGACTGTATAATTAGAAGGACGTGGAGCGTCATCATGATCCACCTAGATCTTAGGCTATGGGAAGTGTGGGTGTGTGTATTTTAGAATTAATAACATTACTTTATTATATTTGATAAATAATTATACAGATTAAAGCCTAATAATTTAGGGGATACTCTGTCAATATTTCTCTAGAAACTCATCGAGTTCAAAAATGGGACTCGAGCACCCCACCCTAAAAGTGGGCAAATCTTACTGAATGTACATGGAAAAATGAACAGCGGGCCTTAGAAAGCAAGGTGTCACAATGTACAATAGGAAAAGCCTCTTACATAGGCTAAGTTTATACATATTAAATGTAGTAATAAAATATATAACAATAAATACAAAGATTTTCAAACTCCCTTAAGTTGCTGAGATAATAAGCTTTGAATGCAAATAGCTTTCTAGCACTATGAAGTTAGAAGAAAACTTCTTATTTTTCTTTTTCTTTTTTCTTTCTCAAAGATATCTTGTTCTTGTATATATGGAATGACCCTTCTTTACTCCTTTTATAATTGAATTTGAATTTTGCCTATTAGAGAAGATGACATTCACTGAATGCAAGTGAATCAACAGGATTATTTGTTCGTTAGAGCTTTCTCATGGGTTTTCTTGTTTGAGATCTGTTGAGTCAAGTCTGATTTTAGTTTCCATATCTAGAGTTAAATTTTTAGACTTGCTTAACTCATTCAACTAGAACTGATTGCTTGGCCATATATTAAAGTGAACCATCATGTTTGGGTTCAAATAATCATGTCTTGAATTAAATTTGGGACTTGGAATGGTGCTTGACTTGTAATTGACTTCTTTCTTCCATGTCTAAAAATGATTTGCCATGTCTGGATTTGAGTAGCTATGTCTGAAATTATTATTTTGAACTTGGATGAACCATTCAACTTGCAGCATCATATTCGGTCATGTCTTAAAGTGAATTGCCATGTCCAAAAATAATCTTCAAGTCTGTAATTAAGATTTTGGACATGGATTGGAGCTAATTGCATTTTGTTGCATGACCTGATCGTGGTTATGTCCGAAGTTGAATTTGCCATGTCCGAGTTTAATATTTCAGTCTTGCATCTTCAGTTGTGGCTATTCAAACTTGGATTTGTGGACACATTTAGTTTTTCTCTTTAGTCTTTAACAGTGTTTGTGTCTAGATTTTATATCCAAAAATGGCTTCTTTGATCCAATGTCTTTGAGCACAAGTCTAAATGACTTTAACAGTGTTTTAGAGGCATATGTAGGAGTTGTTTCACACACTGCTTCTTCAAAGTTTCAGTGTCATTCTTTCTTATTAGAGCTTCTATGTTTTCTTCCTCATAAACTAGTGGATCTTGTTTCAATATAGTCTTTTATGCACTGTCTACTTATGCCATTTCCTTGATGTATTGTTCATTATTGCACACTTGGGAAATAATGATTAGTAGCTTAAACGTTTACTCATGTATTTTTGCTCATCATCAAAACTTAGCTGGATAAATATGTTCATCATTAAAATCAATCTACTGAAGAGGTTTGGTTTAACAAACTCATGATGCAAAGCAAAATAATGTAATATTAACAATAATTTAATCCAACATTTGGCCACTTATAAATTAGGCAAATCACTACATAGACATTCATAATGTCATTCTGGCATATCAATCACATCAATGTCATCCCAGCATTGCAATCAAGCATAATCATAAGATTCATCAAGCAACACTCACTGGACTCATGTCATCACATGCCATATCTAGTCAAATCAATCACCTAATCAACTAGGGCTCACACAATTATATTATCTTAAGGAATCACATGATTCCCTCACAAATCGATTAAACATCATTCAACATCTATTCATGAAACTTTATAGTTTCATCATTTTAATTTTACATTCACTATAAACATAATAATCAATCATTCAAATACTATGCACATAGGTCACCACTACACTTTTGCTATGCTACTCTCATCATAGCAATTATATGCCCCCAACCATATGCATATGTAACACCTGGGGTGTTAAATTTTGGGTTTTAGTATCAATGTGATTGAAAATGAACTGAAGTGTAAAGTTGTATTTTATGAGATGAATTAATTAGACATTATTTAGATTTATATGAGAAAATTTTTTTGTTTTGATGATGCATAAAAAGATGATTAAATATGTATTTTAATGTTAGAATATATGAAAAATATTATGATTTAAATATATAAGCAAAATATGGCAAAAAAGGGAAGAAAATTGTAAAATAAAAGGAGCCAGCAAAACTAGTGCCAATGGTGCCAGAGCTAATGAAAGCAAGGGCAGTGGGCAAACGGATGGGTGTCGTAGGTGTCAATCGACATTTTAAAGTCAGAAAACCAAATTTTTCCGTTTAGTTATTCTATTTTCTCTTCCCCTTTTTGTTTTCTTTATCCCCATGCCCAAGACCCATGATTCCACCCTTTTTCATGTCATTTAGCTAAAAACCCATATTCTTGTATTCAAACCAAGTTTTCCCAACTTGGATTGTGGGAAATGAAAGGAAATGTGGTTTTCGGCGATTAGATGAAAGATTGGGAGAATTTGAGCTTGGATTCTTGTCCATGGAAGGTTGTAATGACTGAATATGATGGTAAATAACTTTTCCCTATTCAAAATTTGGGTTTTTATGTTAACTAGGGTTTTGGGAAGATGAATAATGATATTTGGGGAAATTGTGGAATTGAGGTGGAAATCTTAGGGGAAAGTGATTAATTCCTAGATTAAAGTGTTTTGTCATTGTAAAATTGCCTTTCCCCAACCAAAATATTGGTTTAAACTCAGCTAAGAATTTGGTGAATAGTCAAATTTAGGGAATTTCATGATTTTGTGTAATAATCATGGGGAAAATGAGTAATTCATACTTAATCACATTTTGGAACTTGATTGGGCTAGAGAAGTCATGTTTTTGGCCTTAGTAGGGTTTCTACCCATGCATGAATAATGATTTTGGAGTTTTTGATATGAAATTGATATGGAAAGCAAGGGGAAAAGATTAATTTGTTAATTGCAATAATTTTGGGATGATTTAAACATAAGAAATCTGATTTTGAATCATAACCTAATTGGGATTTTGTGCATGAACTATATGAGCTATGAGTTAGTTAATTTGAAGGCTTAATTGAGTTATTTTAAAGTTGTTTTAGTGTTAATTATGCTATATATAAGATGCATATTATGTATTAAACATGACTACAAGAGTTTAATGATATGGAGGTTGAGTTGTTGTTATTGAGGATAACAAGTTGTAAAATGGTTTTTATCAAATGTAGATAGGTTTAACAATGAATGACAGTTTGATAACCTTATTTGATTGGTGATGTGTAAAACAATTAATCTTATGGCATGATATGAATTAGCCAAGTTGTCTTCTAAATGAATAGAATTGTTGCTCTATACAAGATAATCTGAGAAGGATGAAAAGGCATGGAGCTTAAGGCATGTATTTATTTGATTTCGAGCATAGATATATGAATTGGGATTGTGGACATCTAGTCAATCTTGGTTTTGTAATAAACAAATACGATGTGTGGATGATGTTTAGATTATTGAGAATAATTATGTCTCAAACATCTTGTTGTTATTATGTAAGAATCTTATATCGTAGAGAATACTCCAGGATTCATTATGTAAGGATTGAATAAATGTATGTATTAGTGGAATGGTAAAGCATTCCCTAGTGATATAATAGTAAAAAGATGATAGGGTATGTGGATGCCTATAAGGCATAAATTGAGATGTGGTGCCCGAATGGCACCAATACAATAGTACAGATATGAGGGATACAGTGTAATAGTATGAGTGGATATATGGTGCTTGAATGGCATAGATATGATGTGCCCAGAGTGTCATAGGTGTAATTTATATAAGTTTTTCCATAATGACAGTGTTTTGATATGGATTGCCTGTATGGCTCATGATATATTAGATCAAAAGATTATGAACATGTTGCTATTTTATTATTATTTTTTATTATG
>JAYJMB010005594.1:0-11822 GCA_036873735.1 Pouteria campechiana
CATTTCGTTTCTTCCTCATTATTTACTATGCCTGATCTGACTTCTTGAGCGCCTCTCCGCGACGCGTTCTCGAAACAACACCTACAGTTGAATTTAATTTAAGGTAAATTTATATTTTTTAATTATTTTATTTGTATTGACTATATTTTCAACTCATACTTTTCCACATATTCCAACAATCATAATTACATGAAATTAACACTTGATATTCAATGGTCATTTTCGCATTCTAGTATGTTGCTTATAAAAGCCCTTTTTATATTCTATCCAAATATTTATTTATTTTTAGATAAAGAAATAATTAATTATGATTTTTCTATCTACATTTATAATTATATTATATAAATGATAGATGGAGACTGAAGAGGGGAGACTTCACGCGTGGATAGCAATAGCATGCGCAAGCTTCCACAGTTCGACTTCAATTGGGGGTAAAGTGGTAAATCGATCCTTACAAAAAGCCTTTCTCGTGGACACACACACACACACACAGAGAGAGAGAGAGAGAGAGAGAGAGAGAGAGAGAGAGAGAGAGCTTAAAGATTGCAGTTGAGAATTTCAGATTTTCAAGTTCTTCGTTTCCAAATCAATTCTGCAAAATCCCATCGCTTCTTTTTGGTAAGAAATTATTTTATTTTTGTTCTGATCAATTTCTTTCTTTTAATTCTCCAATCTTCTTTAGATTTTCATTTTTAATTATTAGATTTAAAAACCTTTAAATAATAAATACTAATGATTCTTTTTTTATTATTGTTAAGATTTCTGAGTCTACCATGACAATAATATCATTTAAAAATTAGATTATTTGACTAATGAGATAGGGTAATCACTTAAAATACTAGTGATGCAACTTGGGTTGTGTTAACCCTAACCTGCCGGACCCAACCCAAAATTTTTTAGGGTTTCGATTAATGACAACCCAAACCCAAATTCTAATTTATGTTAACCAGAACCTGAATTCTTAATTTGGATTGGGTTTGGGTTGATGGCAACTTAACCTGAAACTCGCCTGAATTACATATAATTAGTTACAAAACTAAAAACTATATATTTTTTGTTTCTCATAATTCATATTATATTGTTCCTTTTTTAAAAAATTTTTATGTGAAGTACAAATGACCTACCAATCTTATATCATTCATATAATCCCCATCTCTGTTCTTAGTACAAGCTTAATCTTATCCCCTTAATTTCATTATCATCCCCATGTCCTTTTTAAAAATAAAAATTATACCTAATTAAATATTATTTGAACTTGTATTTTATTTAGCTAGTTAATAAACTTATTATCTTATTTAGATTTGGAGCTTTAAATTTTAGTTGGATATGTAAATTCTAAGTATATAATGAATTAATTTTATTTAATTATTTAAATTGAATGTTCAGTTTTTTACTTATTCACATAATTGGAATTCAACCTGAAACCGATTTACTGAATTTGAGTTAAGGTTGAAGTTTTAAAATTAAGATTGGATTAGAGTTAGAGTTGACCTCAGCCCCATCCCAAATGACGCGCCAGAGGTTTTCCTGAAAAAATCCCTCGTAGCCATAGACAAGGTTCACAAGAACTTAGTAATAAATCCAGAAATTACTTCAATGGGAAAATCCAAAAGGCATAAGGAAGTCTCATGCTCGCTTTCAATGGGTACGTTCGTTTTATACCCATTAATTGGTGCCAACCATCCCCGACATCCTCTCGCATCGGTATCACGACCATTAAGGGTGGAATTTACACATGAATCAGGCTAAGGCTTCATTTGCTAGGTAGCCCCCACAAATACCACTTAGGATACAAAGGAATTCAGTGGTGTGAACAAAGGGTGATTTCAGCTGTCCATTTCTCCCACAAGGACTTCCACACACGTATGCCATTTTGGCACCTGGGAGGGTTTGCAATCAAAGAAAGTCTTAAAATATTTCGTCCTCAGAGATTCTTGCAAGGCTAGGCTGCCAAGGTGTTGAAATGCTGTTCCTTTTGGGTGACTCTCTAATATTGGACTCCTCCATGCTGTTTCTGGGGCCATCCCCTCCAACGCTCTTGGCCCCAGGAATCAAGCACATGAAGCAGCTCTCCTCCTGCCCACTTCTGCATTCCTCCGTCTCATGCTCCGATTTCCCAAAACCCCAATATGATGAACTGGGTGTGCTCTAGCCTGAGAAGAACCAAGATGAGTGGTCCGCCCCATCCTCGCCGTCATGCTTGATCTGTTGGTACACATAGTTCTGGGCGTTGAGATCAGCTGGTCGTCGAGATGATGGAGGTCTCTTCAAGTGGTTGCGATGCTGCTTCCTAAGCGTGCTTATTGGAACCACATAGAATTTGTGGCCCAAGCATGAGGACGGTGTCGGGAGTGACAAGGGCCCAAGGCTGGCGGAAGACATGTGGGTATGCGACACAGCATCCGGGGTACTTCAACATGATATCTGCTGCAAGAATTGGCCGATCATGGAGCTCGACACGGCCGCCAGGAAGGACGATCTTGACGATCATGTTCTTGGTGTTGTTGGTGCACAGCCAGCTTGACAGAGCCATGCTCTGTTTTTGATCGATCCTAGCTATTGAAGGCCTGGTACTTAAGGTGCATTTTCCACTTGAGGAGCTTTGGTTGTGTCTCCCAGAAGCTTTCTTGCAAGGCAAAAACTATCTGTCGGGACAAAAATTCTCCCCATCGACATTTGTTTATTGAACGGACATCTCCCCATGCTACGCTATCAATGTGATCAACCCAAGGCTAATCACATTGACAGAGTAGCATATAATTTCGAGTCTCGTCGTTATTAGCCCTTTCCGAAGAAATTCTAAGCAACTTGTTTGTCTCGCTTTCTCTGTCTGAAGTGTCTTGCCTTCTTTGTCAAGATGTATGACAGGATCAATCATGGCAATTGTTTCCACGTTTTGAATAGGGATGCAAAAATTGTATGTCGAATACCCCAAACAAAATCATTCAAAAATTCAAAATAGGTAGCACTATTACATTCATGTAGATAGTAGAAACTAGAAAAAATCACTGATATATCTTTATGTTAGTTATAGCGTAGAGTTTTTTTAAAAAATGAGATATATTTTCGCATTATTATCATAATATAAAAAGTAATGGATATAATGGGAAAAAATATTATCAGTAAATTTTTTTATCTAGGGTACAAAAGATAAATTGAAACAAAATAATTTAATTATTTTAAGTGGGGCCGTATATGGTAATTTTTTTATATTGACTTTAAATACATGAAAATGACGATATCTATATTGGTTTCATATTCATACTTTATGGTTTGTTGTTGATTAGATATACATATATAATAAATACATCCAGTAAAATATTTTATTTTAAGCAATATAATGCATTTACGAGAATTATTAACCCAAATTGTCTACTAAAACTCATCAATTACATGCAGTTATCAATCTGTTTGGATTGGGATTTTTAGAAAATGATGATTTAATTTGGGTTCATGGGTTTTTTTTGCAATTTGAATTAGGTTCAGGTTGACCTAAACCCCTGTAAACGAAGTTCGCATCACTTTTCATGAATACTTTTGTCAGTGTGAGCTTCGATAGTAACATATGTGAGCAATTTTGCCCAGAAAAGCATTCTTTCCATGCCTTTTTAAACAACTAGTTTTCTTCTAATTTTGCGTTTTAATCATTATTTAAAAAAATTGAAAGCCCTGCTGTAAATTTGGGTTTTTTTTTTTGCAAGGCTATATAAATGTAGAAATTCTTGCCAATCTATAAGTGAAGCATTGTATATTACACATGAGAACCAATTCTATGTTTGACTAGATATGTCATGAAAAAGTACTACCTGTTACCATTTACTTAAGAAGATAAAATACATCAAAACACAAATGTCAGCACAAACCACTATCAATTATAATGACCATGCAATGGTAAAGTTAATTAAGAATTTCACAAATTTAGATTAAAAAACCTTTAAATACAAAATACTAGTAATTCTTTCTATTGCTGTTAAAATTTCCGAGTCTATTGTGACACTATCTCAATTAAAATTTTGATTGATTGACAAACGAGATTGGGCATTCACCCAAAAACACAAGGTTTTACGTCAATAATCTCTCGCAGCCACAAACAAAGATCATAACAAGTTCACTTCTAAATCCAAAGATCGGAAGTAGTGCCCTCATGGGAAAATCCAAATAGCATAATAAGACAAAGGCATAAGTCAGTCTCACGCTTTCAAGGGGTATGTTACTTTTCTAGCCTCTAGTTGGTGCCACTATCCCAATATCCGCTTACAATCGATGTCATGACATTAAAAGTGGAAAACTTTTCCAGCTCTTTTCCTTAACGACTTCTTGGCCTAGTGGTGAAACTTAAGCTTATTTAATAAGCTCGTTTATATAGAGAGCTTTTTCTAAAAATTATAAATCGGATCTTTGATGTAAAAGCCAAAAATTAGCTTTTTCGGTTTCCAAAAAGTGTATAGATGTTCTAGTCAAACAGACACTAAAGCAGTATGATGCCCCATAGTGGGGTAAGGTAGATGGCAGCGTTGCATGAAGTTAATAAGGCATTTAATGAGTTAGTTGGCAGCAAAAACTTTCGCTTATAGATTATTAACATAGGCAGTGAAGGAGAACAAGAATGACAAAGAGAGTAGAGAGAAGAGGCAGCAAAGGAGAAAAATTAGAAGTTAAGGAGAATAACTATTTTTGAAAGAAAAAATTAATATTGCTTAAAGTTTGAAATAGTTGAAAGTGGTAGGGTGTAAGAAAGCCCTGAGAGGCAAAGGTTTAGTGCAAAAGTTCAAATCCTTAGATTTTGGGTAAGTACGAAATAATTTTCTAAATTCATACAATTTTTTTTCTCATTTACATGATTTTTATGCATTATGTTTAGGTTGTGTCGAATTCATGATGGATTTAAGTTTTGATTTCTTAGTTTGATTAGTTCAAATGAGGCTTTATTATATTGAACATGTTTTACATATTTTTTTTTATATTTTCTCTTGTGATTTTATGGTTTTATGAAGTTTGCCCCACAAAAGTTTGATAGAATGCCTAAGTGAAAGATATTTCTTATTTATGGACCTTATTGGGTGATTCTAGAATATACATGACATAATAAAGTATTACAACCATAGTTATATATATTAGTGATGTTACATGATGTCTAAGATGGCCCTTGGGCCACATATGATAAATGATACATGGTATGACATTTGGTATGCATAATACAAGATGGCATGGGTGATTGAGATATGCACATAATAATTACGATGATTGGGTGGTTTGTCCGGCCTGTATATACAAGAGATAAGCTTGAATTGCTAAAAATAATAAGATACACATAAACTGAGTAATAAGGAGTTTGATTGGGCAGGTATGTGGCATGGGTATAAGATACATATGATCTAAATAATAAGGAGTTCGATCGGGCAGACATGTGGTATGTTACTATCTAAATTTACATTCATAATATAATTTGAAAGTATTTATTTATGTTGTATAATTATTATTTATGTGAAGCTATGTAGTAATACAAGATTCAAGGACATGAAATTAGGTTGGGTATAGTCATTAGATTGATCGATGATCAAACTTAGTCGATGTCTGTAATTTATGTAAAACTTTGTATAAATTTTATAATTATGTTTGATGTGATTAGGTGATGGGCAAATGAGTGATGATTCAAGTGTGATCAAAGAAAGTCATATGTTGCTTTTACTTACCTACTTACCTAGTTGTCACTCATCCTATTTTCAAATCTTAACAGGTTTACCTAAGAAGGGTTGGAACTTCACGCAGGAAGAATTAATGCACTCTAGCTAACTGTGTTATTTCATATGATATATATGAGTTTTGTAGACTTATGAAATGTGTATGATTATAATATATCATTTTGATAAATAAAACATATCCTAATTGGTAATATTGATGGAAGATTATATGTATCAAAAGATGATATACTCTATTAAGTTATTTATTTTCATTATGTGTATATCTTGTGAATTGTGACCATCAGTATAGTTGTAGTGATGTGATTTTTGTTTGTATAATCCCTAACTGCGAGGAGATAATCGATTGACTAGCAAATGGTACTCATTACAATTAGTGTTCACCAGTGGGACGCTACAAACATAAACACATTTTGGCATTGAAAAGTGTTTTGAAACTCCCAAAATGCATGACCAAATAGGCACTACGACAGTTTGAACCACAACAAACTGTGAGCCTGTAAATATTGTCAGTTATCTAAATTACCATAATCATTTATGAAAAACAATGAATGATGTTGTCATGAGCATAAAACTCCACAAAATGGAAATTATATCCTACGAATGTTAATTGAATTCATAGAGTAAAAGGTAAGTTACATGAAAAATCGATGAACGGTAACAGGACATCAAGGTCAGGTCAAATGGCAGCTCAGATTGCAAGTCACCTCCTAATGGATCACAAATCCACCATCAAAGATAAGGTTGATGGTTAATCATCATGACTCAGCAACACTTCAGCTGAAAACTGGGATAAATAGTTTAAAACCTTAAATAAACATACACAGAAAAGATATTCAACTGCTGAACCGGTTGGATGCAATGCTATTTCTATTTTAAAAGGTCAATCTTTACGGCCTTTTATTAATTCATTTTCATTTCAAATAGAAAGTGAATACCATTAAAGAAAAGCAACTGGGAAAACTTTTGTGAATGATTTCATTTTATACTGTCACATTTATATAGGTACATCCTTTGTTTTATTGGGTTTATCGAAACCTACAAGATTTCTGGAGAATACGACAAGATTAAGCTAAAAACACTCGGAAAGCCTACATCCGGAATCATATTTCCTCCAGTTTTCAACTATTGGATTTTTCTTGATACCTTTCTCCATCTTTTCTTGTAAAGATACATGATTCTGCTTTCAGTTGTTGGCAGGCTGTTTTCCTTTACCATGATTCATACCAATAAGAATGGCGCCTCTGCCCATGTTCTCCATCTTGGGTCCCATCAAATGATCAAAACATTGCGGTATCTTAATAATTGATTCTGCACTGTAATAGCAAAAAAAGAAATTAATCAGCCTCCTCCTTGTGTAAATCCCCTCAAACCAAACAAGAAAATCAAGGGAAAATGAAAAAAAAAAGAGAAAATTATGGCGCTGACTAGGTAATTTCTTTGTTTTCCAATGATAATATCAAATTTCTAGCCACTAGAAAGCCCATTAGCTGTCAAAAACAAGAAAAAAAAAATCAATCACTCCCTTTGAAGTGATGAAGGATAGGATATTTAGTACAATTTCTTTTATATTTTTATTTGAAGGATCATTCACACCTGGCCTCTTCAGCAGCTTCCATAGCAGCATTATGGCGGATCACATCTTGGGGCATCCGATTGAAGGGCTTGATATCCTGATATTCTTTTGGAACTCGGTCATGAGAATTCCCCAAATTCAGATTCTTCATCTGCCCAATGTTGCAAGCATCATCTACAGCCTGCTTCACGTGGAAATCGTTATAAACCCAGCATCCCCAAGAATTTAAAATAAGCATTTGCATAAATTTCTTCATGCCCTAATAGCAATATCCTTATTTTTCTCAAAGACTTCACGAAAATTCTGGGATAGTTATCCTTACCGGATGCACCGGAGCCGGAGTCTGCGGGTAGTAAACCCCGCTGTAGGCAGGCAATGGCATGGGCGGTGAGGGTTGAAACATGCTATACATCTGTGGCGGTTCTTGCTGCATCATCTGCTGCTCTCTCTGCCGGTGAAAGTAGAGCTGCTCGTTGACAATGGCAAGCTCTCTCCTGTACTCGTCTATCTGCTTCATGAGATTGCGTATGATGCCCAAACACCCATTTACAGGATCGCTTTTCCTCGCATTCGCCTCGTACTGGATACTCTCCATAGCATCCAAGCGCAGCTGCGGATCCACCGAGTTGAAAATCTTCATCACGTTGCTGACTCCAAAGTGCCTTAGAACATTCAGAAACTCCTCCGTCTTTTCGGCAGGGAAGTACGGCGCCAGCGCGCAATTCGCCTGGCATTTCCGCCTCTGGTGCCGGCAAACAGCACATGCATGGTTGTTGGTGTTATTACCAAAGATGCTGCTACTGCTTCCTCCTCCTCCGATCTTTCCACTAGAACTCGAGCTCTCACCATCCCCGGCCTTTCCACTCGACTTGCTCATCATGATGACCATGAAAATTGATGGAAATATTAGCCAAGATAGTAAGATTGATGGTAAATAAGGGATAAGAGACTTATAGAGAATGAGGAGGCAAACACCCATATGCGTGCAGAAAGAAATCTAAGGAGATTAGATATAGAAAGGATGTATTGATTGATTGTGGGAAGGTGTGATTTTGGAGATACTGTCTATATTTGGCGAATTTTGGATACACGATTCGTCTCACACAGCTAGCCACGCTCCCATCTCACACACAATGCAATGAAACCAAGAACAACGCTTCTTTGCTGGTTTCTTTTCTTTTCTTCTTCTTGGTTTCATGTGGGTGGGTTGAATGGGGAGGATGAGAGCGAGAGCCGTTGTGTGCACGTATTGCCTCCAGTCTCATCTTTTACGTCCACCACCTCTCCCACTCTTCTTTCCTTGCCACTTCGTTGCACCACACTCTGTTTGTCGCGTCTCCGGACCCACAGGATGAAGTCTACAATGATCTGAACCGTTGGTGTTGTTTGTATTTGGTTCTTCTTCTAAGTACCCTTTTGCTGTTTTGTTTAAAGCATGCATCATGAGAAATATATTTGGTAATTAAATTGCCGAGATTGAAAAACAGATGGACGGTCTTCATTCTTAGATCCTGCCAGGCATATTACGGAAGATCTTTTCTTTTTATACCCAATACCCTGTAAGGAAAATGAGGAAGTTGCCGCGATTCAATGGTAAAATTAAGGTGGGTGTCATAGTTATCCCTAGAAATCGTATATGGACATTACTGTGACATTAAACGTACTTGGATGGCTTCGGAGTCTCTCAATTCATAGTCACCCATCATCAATCCTCGTACGTCAGTGGTTCTGATTTGGAACAGGAATCAGCTGCTTGTTCATGTACCATTTCAGGTATGCATTAAATCCGAGTAAAATGCATCGAGGTTGGTGACCCAAGAGGCGTAAATATTTCAATTTTCAAAGAGGAGATGCTAATGAACTTTCCTTGCGCAAAAAGATTACTCCCTTTCATTTTTAAGGTTTTATCTTAAAAACGAGTTTTTCAAATCTTAATAATTTAAGGCTTTATCTTGGTAATTTCGATTTTTCATGATTATGATGGCTTTGATTGGAAATATACGATGTCTAAGATTGTAAAATATTAAAATGAATTAATCAGGAAGGCATCTGCGCCCGAAAATATTATAAAAAAATGTAAACTGATGTCATCTCAGCAGAATAATGTATTATTCTATAGTACTTATTTTTTTTATTTCAAAGACATTAATTTCGTTGTTTCCTAATGTTTCAAAATATCCAAATAATTTGCCAACTCTATGACAGAATGTGTTGGCACAAATTGTAAAAAGGCACGCTACGATTTGGCTGCAAATTACAGATATGATCATTAAGGTGATAATTTTATGAAGAAAACTGTATCACGCAATCTTTTTATTTTTCGTAAAATATAACTTATGGGTTAAATCCAATCCGGATATCATATTTAGAACTATTTATTTAATTAAAATATCAAATAATTATCTGTGAATAATACATCATGATTAGTGCTGATGAATGTGAGGGGAGAAAGTTGTTCATTTCGTACCTACTCTGTCCATTCTAATGCTATACTTGGATGTATTTAAATCTTTAGAAACTTCATCAATTTTTAAGAATGAAAAAAATAAAAAAGAATTGTGATTTTAAGGGTAAAATTGACATTTCAACATCAACTGTTATTAAAAAACTGATATGTGTTTAATACCATATCTTAGTCTCATAACATGAAATTCACTCAATTATTGCAGGCAATTACTTTTCTTTTTTAATTATTTAAGAAAAATCTCATGATGAGTATATTATTTTTTACTTACTATTAATCATAATGATGCGAGAAAATTCATCTCATATATTATGCAATCAGCCTATCAAGAGAAGCTTTATTCAAAGCCATGTAAATTAAAAAGGTAATTATGAAATCACTAAAATAATATTTTTAAATATTTTATATATTATAAATAACTAATTTTTATTTTTACAGGAACAAGTGGCTATTAGTTCAT
Source organism: Pouteria campechiana (assembly GCA_036873735.1). NCBI lineage: Eukaryota > Viridiplantae > Streptophyta > Magnoliopsida > Ericales > Sapotaceae > Pouteria > Pouteria campechiana. The sequence goes on from JAYJMB010005594.1 coordinate 10,200, forward strand.
CTCAATCAATAGCCTGGTGCTTGAGGAATATATAAATTTTAAAAATTTACTCATTAATTATTTATTATAAGTAGATTGTATTTAATAGGAAAATATTTTACTTAATTGAGTTATATATTTATTTTTTTTCTTTTTTTATCTTATAATGCTTTTGTCATGAATATCTGCAATTTACATAGTTTTTGAATGTTCTCATGTGTTGCATCATTAATTTTAGTTTCTGAATGTTCTCATGTGTTGCATCATTAATATTATTAAAATAAGCACTTTAACCTCATCAAAAGAGCTTGAAAGGGTTGTCACCACGTTCCAAGAGTGTTTACTAATTTTCTAGAGCATTACTTTTAACATTAAAAAATAAATCACAAACTTACAAAAATATGCGGCTAAATTAATTTTCCTTGTATAAAGGAATTGTATGGAAGCAGAATTGGTGTTGAACATGGCTCTGCCTTTTTACGTTAACCATTCAATATCGCATATCTCATATCTCATCTCGTGAGAATTTACAAGCAAGGTAATCCTCTTTTCTCATGATACGTGAGCCTTGAAAGCAGGGCTGTTGTGTGGAGATGTGATCGGTGGCATCAGTAACTTGCTGATGTGATCGCACACCACACCGCACTCATGGGTGTGTGTATATACATACATATATATATATATATATATCCAAGAAATATTAGTTGGCAGTGGATGCCTGGCTGCTATATATTATGAGTTTTATGGTACTCTCACCATCATTCATATCTAAAATTCGGACGAACGGAGATTAAAGCGTTACGTCGGCCAAGATACCTGATTGGAAGATTTTCCATCCACATGTAGCTTCTTATGCATGCCGCGTAAATCAAAACCGCTAATCCACATTAACTAACTATGCCCCTGTTTTTAGATTTTTTTTTTTAATTTGGATGTGTTATATGTAAATATAAACAAGAACAATAACTGAGTATAGCATTATTTTGCTTCATCCTTTCTTGATACTTTCATCTTTTCTAATCACTATCTATATTTCCCATAATCACTCACCCCGTATATTTAATATTTCTATTTACTTTTGGCCTATTGGAATAGGTGTAATAAAGAAATGAAAAGAATCATATCATCAGCATAGAATTAATGTCAACGATAAAATAACAACGCCAACCCAAAAGACAAGACGCCAGAGGTAACAAATTGGGACTAATTCGAGCCCATCCCTCCCAAGACCCTGCATACAGGAGATCTGCATCACATTACAGCCCTTTTTTTTTTTTTCTATCAACAGCAAAAAGGAGTCAAATGCATAATGAGAGGTAAACAGTTTCTGTAACAGCGTGATTTATCAGAAGATGCATTAGAATCATAACTCACATCCAAAATAGAGTTTCACCACATTCCCTTCCCAGAAAAATCTTATAACAACGTTACGCTTGCATTCAAAAATCAATCCTCTTGATTCCAAAATATGGGGTCCAGTGACAGCAGCCTCAACTCTCATTCAAATGGAAAATTGAAAGAACTATGTGTAAGGGCCTCGGTCATTTAAAACTGCCTCAACTGAGCTGTAGAAATCCGAACAATAACTGAAACCTAACATGTATCGGCATTGAAGCTTCTGAATTATGGTAAGCTTTATGGGTT
>JAYJMB010005595.1:0-11821 GCA_036873735.1 Pouteria campechiana
TATTTAGGAATCAAATAGGTGCAAAAGATGAAGTATTACGAGAATAAAATATGACATTTTGCATTCTCATCAATATGGTATCCCAGATCACCTTAGTGAGGGAGGGAGCCCTGAGTTCAATATGTGAGGCTTGACTGCAAAGATATCACTCATTTTAAGTAGGTGAAGGATGAGCTCGGAGGAGCTGGTGAGGTTCCTGTTAATTATGCACTGTGCTCCAGAAGGGACAAATCCATGAGTCTGATGAGGTTCCTGGTAAGGATGTACTAGGCAAAGCAGACAATATGTTCTGGAGCATCGGGTTGTTACAGTTGGTATCAAAGTCGACTCCCAACAGTTTACGGAGGTGTGTACCATAAGGACATGGCAGCCCTGAGTAGGGGTGGATGTGATATCCCACATTGCCTAGGTGAGAGAGGGAGTCCTGTGATAAATATTTGAGGATCAATTGCAAAGATATCACCCTTCTTGGGCGGGTGAAGGACGGGCCCGGAGGAGCTGGTGAGGTTCCTATTAAGGATGCATTATTCTCTGGAAGGGACAAGTTTGTGAGTCTGGTGAGGTTTCTGGTAAGGATGCACTGGGAAAAGTGGACAATATGTACTAGAGCATTGGGTCGTTACAAGAAACCCTTATCTTTCAAGGGAGACTATCAAATTTTGGATAGAACTCTTTTTGAGGATAAAAGATAGTCAAAACACATAGGACCCTAGGCGGGCTATTATAGAATGGTATCATAGCCTGGTTAGTCCCAGAATTATGATGGCAATGGCTACTAGATATGAGTAAAAGAATGACATGCCTAGTACTAGTTTATGAACCTATATGATAATGGCAGAGCATTAGCCTAGGGAATGAAATTAGAGACTGCAGGTTGATGAGTTGAATATATATTGTTTATGTGTGTGTTGTGAAATGATTATATGTCATTGAACTAGTGTAATGGTAGTAATAGGAAAGAATATAAATGGAAGAAACCCCTATGATGGGGGAGGTAATGAAAATTTGAAATAAGCCAGAGGAAAGCTTTGCATAGCGATGTCATTAGTAGTGTATTAATTAGAGTGGGACTAAATGGGAATGAGACCACCTATGTGTCTAGGCATTTGAGATCACATGCATTGAGATGCATTTTAGAGGTGATCTAAGTTAAAGAAAAATTTGTTTAATCTTACAGTAAGTGAGATGGAATGATCCTTATGAAGGGTGGCATGAAATGAAGTCAGGAAATCATGCATTTTCATGAGTTGTGTTGGTTGATATGGTTAAGTTTGTTAAATCCATTATATATTCATCTGGTTATGGATATGTATTATCTGATATTGTTATATATATATATATTGTGACACCCCTAAATATTATTGAGTTATGCGATATCGTTTTTGATTTGTCTCATGAATTGAAATGATGGAGTTATGAAATACATGTTGGTTAAACCGAGAAATTGAATATTCCTATGCATGTTCTATGGTTATCGGAATAGGAATTTCTAATAAGGCATTGTGAATTTGAATTGTAATGATTATGATAGGAATGACTCATTAACAAATTGTGTGCATTAAGATAATGAATGGTTGGAAGAAAGCCTAAGCAGGAAGACCAAAATGCAAAAAAGTCTAGTGTAATGATTTAAGCCTTGAGTAGGGAATCTGATAATGATATCATAGTAGTGCAGCGTAAGTGTAGTGAAAGAGGATGAGAACTAATATAGTTCAATTGATATGCGAATATTTGATATGTCAAAATGATATGATGAAAATTAGATATTCTTCCTCGGAAAGAGAGACTTGAAGTTTCAAGGATAAAAATTTTTATAAGCGGGTTGGAATGCATTATCCTAGGATTTGAGGTAATGACTAATTTTGTTATGAAATAATGGGGCTATTTGGATAAATGTATTAATCCTAAAATTTGTGATAGTGGGACGCAATTAGAGGTGGAGAATTAAGAAAATGGTTGCCCAAAAGTTTAATATCAATATGAGACGGAGTTTGGATGTGAATTTGCAACTTGAGCAAATTAAATGGGGAGATTTGATTAAAATAAAACTTTTGTTAGTAAGTTTGACTAATTGATCTTATTACTGTCATTTTTATGAATATTACATTTAATTTTTGGAAAGAATGAATGTAAAATCATTATGTATTGAAGAATAAGGTGTTTAATGGTTAAGATTTAAAGTTAGGCAGTTGATATTTTGCTATCCAATATTGGGCTTAAATTGATCATCCCATGATGTAAGACTCATCCCACGGCTTAGATTGAGGAAATAGGGTAAACATATGAGTGTGTAGAAGAAATTAAGAAAATGAATTAGTTGGGACAATCCACCCATTTGGTGAATAGTGTGTGAATGCATTCCAAGGTAAAAATGATGTCCCAAAAATAAAAGTTATTTGAAGATGATATGGGAGGTTTTTGGAAGATCTAAACCATTAAATATTTTCCTCATGTGAGTATTCAACTAGGGTATTAATTTTTGGTGAAATACGTTCTTTTATATGATGAAAAGTGCATCTATATAATATAAAATTTTTATCACTAAATTGGGCCTATTGGTATAATTATGAATTCTATATTTAATGGGGACTTCTAAGTTGGGAATATATGTTAATTGGAGGGGGGCTCAATTGGGATGCAAGTGGAGTTTCTAAATTGGGTTGCAAGCTACGCAAGTTATATTAGATGAGAACCCTAATTAATCTCCCATAAAACTCACGCCAACAACTTCCTTTTCCCTTCCTTCTCAATGCAAATAGCTTGCTTCTTTCCTCCATCTCAACATGAATTCATTCCCCAAATTCTACAATAAAAATTTCTTTCAATCAATCCTAAAAGGCATCAAGGTTGCAGCAACATTTTCATCAAGTATTCATCAAAATCAAGTGGACAAAACTGGTTGGAAGTGGACAATATTAGACTAATTTTTCCAAATAAAAAAAGGTGAGTTTAGTCTTTTGAAGCATGCATTCTATCTTAGAATAAAAAGGGATTTAATCCCTTCTCTCAGATCTTCACATACAACTATGAAAAACCCTAAAAAAGGCACAAAAATTGTAATAAATAATAAAATTAAAAGAAAAATTCAAACCAAAACTAGAGTTATTTTTTTTTATATTGGCAATAACTATAGTCCCTGACAATAACACCAAAAACTTGTTGTAGATTTTCCTAAGTACAAGTGCATGTGTTGCGAACAAGTAATAAAGTAGAAGTGAGATATCGTCCCATGAGGACTAAGTTTACCAACGACAAATCACTCTAACTCTATGCTTTGTTTGAAGTAATGCAGATGAAGCTGCAACTAATATGAATAAGTTCAAAATGAAAGATCAAGAAGATGCCACAAAATGTGAAGATATGCAAAATTCAGACAATGAGGAGGAGGTAACTACAGTTAATGTTACCTATCATCATCCTACCGATTTGAGATTTATTAGTGCCCATCCTAAAAAATAAATTATAGGTGATGTCAATGATGGTGTCAAAACAAGAAGGTCCATGCAAAACATTTGTAGTCATTATGCTTTCATTTCTTCAATTGAGCCAACTTGCATTGATCAAGCCTTAAATCATGAAAATTAGATCAGTGTAGAAGAGCTTAACTAGTTTGAAAGGAACAAAGTATAGGAATTAGTTCCAAAATCACAGAACACTGATGTAATTGGAAATAAATGGGTATTCAAAAATAAACTAAGTGAAAGTGGATTGGTTGCGAGAAATAAGGCATAACTAGTTGCTAAGGGGTATTCCCAAGAAGAAGGAATTGACTTTGAAGAATCACATGCCCTTATAGTCAGATTAGAAGCTATTAGAATGCTACTTGCTTTTGCATCCTATAAGAAATTCAAATTATTTTAGATGAATGTAAAGAGTGCATTTCTAAAAGGATATTTAAGTGGGGAAGTGTATGTAGAGCAACCCCCTAGTTTTGAAAATGATGATCAACCCGATCATGTCTATAAGCTCACCAAAGCATTATATGGTTTGAGATAAGCTCAAAGAGAATGGTATAAAAGGCTAAACAAATTCTTAAGTGATCATCAATTCAAGAGAGGAAAAATTGATACGACCTTGTTTATCAAAAATATTAGCATGGATATCTTGATAGTTCAAATTTATGTGGATGACATTATATTCAGAGCTACTAATGAGAATCTCTGTCAAGATCTCTCAAAGATCATGGAGGTTGAATTCAAAATGAGTATGATGGGAGAATTGAACCACTTCCTTGGATTGCAAATCTTGCAAAGAGATGATGGAAACTATATTTTCCAATCCAAATATACTATAGAAATGCTAAAGAAGTTCAAATTGGAAGAAATTAAAGCAGCAAGGAATCCAATGTGCCTGTCAACAAGGCTGGATAAGGACAAAAAGGGTAACCTTATAGATCAAAAATAATATCAAAATATGATTGGATCTCTTCTTTACCTTATTGCATCTAGACAAGATATTCTCTTTAGTGTATGCTTAGATGCTAGATTTTAGTCCAGCCTAGAGAGTCTCATCTTATTGTAGTTCAACACATTTTAAATATTTGATTGACACACCAAATCTAGGACTCTATTGTCCCAAAGGAACTTATTATGAATTAATTGGATACTCAGATGTTGACTTTGAGGGATACAAAGTTGATAAAAGAAGTACCAGTAGAACCTGTCAATTTCTAGGAAATAACTTAGTATCATGGTTCTCTAGGAAACAAACAAGTGCTACTCTCTCCACAGCAAAAGCTGAATGTATAGCAACTGGAAGCTATTGCGCTCAATTGCTATTAGTGAAATAATAACTTCTAGATTATGGACTAAGTTATAGAGAGATACCCATCAAATGTGACAATACCAGTGACATATGCTTGACAAAGAATCATATTTTACTTTTAAGAACCAATTATATAGAAATTAGGCACTATTTTATTAGAGATTATGTAGAAAAACATGATTTATACTTAGAATATGTGCCTACACATGCTCAACTTGCTGTTATCATTACTAAACCACTACCCTTAGATACCTTCTGCCACATTAGAGGAGAATTAGTCATGACTAATGTGATTACCTGAGAGTGAAATCTTTAATGTTTCTATGCCTAAAGTTGCCATGTTTTTGATATGCTTTCAATGAGACTAAACTTCATCTCAGATGAAGTGAGTTAGTTCTATACACTGTTTTATTCTCACCTTGTCTGGATCACGGTTTTTGAGGTTAAGTATATCTTGTTTTCTTGCCAGAATCAATTTACAACTATCGATATCACATTGAAATCTATTTTTAGCACAAGTTATTCCTTTTTTCTTGCAATATCATATCAACTACCTAGTATTGACCCCACAACAGTCTATTTTAACCCATAATTAACAATGGGTAGTGAAAATGGAAGCACCAAAGAATGTTCCTTCAATTTTCTTCATGGGATGATATTACTTCTATTCGTGGCAATGTTTCAGTCCACTTATCCCATCAGAAGTATTTCTCTTCAAGATGTGGCTCTCAAGAATATGATTTATATCTCAGTCACTTTGCCTCTGGATCCAACTTCATCATCAGTTCAGGCTCTTGAAGAGAGGGGAAAGGAGTCTCCAAGTGCCTCATTAATCATCTCATTCCCCTCTTCCCTTCCTTGAAACTTTGTATCACTCACTATGATACAAAGTTCTCCACCCACCCCCCTCCCCTCATCCATGGTCTCACACACAACCTCTCCTACACTTAAAATGTAGGATGAGTTGTTTTTGTCTATGAATGTATCTTTATTTGTACTAAAATGAAATGAAATGATTTCATTATTTTCAAGCTACCTCTATCTGTGTGTGTATTCTACGAGTACTAAATTTTCTTTTGATTATGACAAAGGGGGGAGAAAGAATCTACAAAATTATCTTAAGGGAAACACAACATAACTTTGAATTAATTAGGGATAGAATACATATAAAACTAGTTGAGAGAAATAACAGAAAATGACAACTTGAGGAATGACTAAACTTTGCAAATATTTTCATCAGACTGTATACATTTAGGGGGTGATTATATTTTATTAGATGAAGTACCGTTATAGTCAAAGCTCAAATGAAAAGGAATCAACCATCACCATTCATCTGTCAAAGTGAAAATTATCTCTGATGAATGCAAAGCAATGTGCATAAAAAAAACTTTGTCTTTCATAAGTGAGTTATAGTTGAATAGCTCATCAAGCTAATGATCATCTGTCAAAAATAAACATAGGTGGAGAAGTGGAATTCGTCTGCACCTCTAACAATTCATCTACTACCTACAACAGACAATCCAACAGACAAATTGCTGAAAGGATAATTCTTCTGCGCCTCAACAATTCGTCTGTTACTTAAAATAGATAATCCAACAGATGAAGTGCTTAAAAGATAATTCATTTGTGCCTCAACAATTTTTCTATTACTTATAACAGACAATCTAACAAACAAAGTGCTAAAAAGATAATTCATCTGCACTCCTACAACTAGACTCTTAATTACAATAGGCAATCTCATGGATAGTGGTGGAAAGATGGTTTGTCTATTCCTTTACAATTCATCTATTATTTCAATGGAAAAATAAACAGACGAAGTGCTAGAAAGGAAACTTATCCATGCTAATTGGATTGTTTGCTACTTTCCATAGACAAACTAAAAGACAAAGGGACTTTGTTTGATGGACAGGTGGGCAAATGCTTTGTTTGTCATAAGTGAAGATAAGCATTAGGCAAACTAAATCATTGGTCTTTGTCCAGCATTAATGATGCTCTTTCCATATTGATAAAAGAATTAGCCATTCCAACAACTCTTTGACCAATACTTCTTGAGAATCAGGAAATCATCTTCTCCAAGGTCAGAGCTATAGGCATTCCAGTAGATGAGGATTAAGCAGAAGTCAAAAAATTCAAATGTGTTAATCAAAATGATCTTCTATCATTAATGGAGTTCACCAACCACAAACGACTGGAATTCAAAGTGGTTATAAATGCAAAATCATTAGATCAAGAAAATAAGAAGAACAATTGAGGAAAATATTCAATACCCTCTTGAGAGCATTTATTGAACTGACCAAAAACCTTCTGCATCTTTCAGGAGTCATGAGCCTTGCATTCAAACCTTCCTCAACTTTCTTAGAAGACTCCCAACCACCTTTCGGGAAGATCATTTACTTTTGCATTTAATATTTAAAAATCTTCCCTTGTGCTTATTGAGAAGTATTTATGCTTTATCTTTCAATATTCATTGTAATTTCCTTGAACTAGTGGTTGAGACTTTACTCAAGAAGATCTGTGATTGTCTGCGTGCAAACAAGAACTATTTATTTATGCCCCCTAGAGCTAGAATCTAGAAGAGTGCTGGGAGCACTGTTTATGCCCCCTAGAGCTTGAATCTAGAAGAGTGCTGAGAGCACTGTGTTTACACCTCCTAGAGCTAGAATCTAGAAGAGTGTAGGGTACACTAATTGTATTTCTACCATTAAAGATAGTGGAACCCAAGACACTAAAAGGAAAGTATTCTTAGAAGAGTAGAATAAAGTGTTTACTCGAACCATTATTAAAATCCTTATGTCTTATTTATTTATACATTGATTGAGTGATTAGATTGATTATTAGAGGGATGTTTGATCCTAAAGGGGTTTAGCAAATTTTTAAGTATCCAATTTACCCCTCCCCTCTTAGGTATTTGCCTAAGCTTCAGGACTAACACCCTAGATGTCTCATCCATTAGTCTACTTTATCTATCCAAATTTTACATCATTGCCAAAGTCCATTAGTTTAAATTTCTTCTCTTTCCATCTTTTTATCACATCTTGATTCTTGAAACAAAATTTAGAGTTAGAGTAATTTGGTACTTGGTAAACTTAGTTCTCATGGGAACAATATCTTACTTACACTTTATTACTTATTAACGACACCTGCAATTGCATTTGGAAAATCCACAACAGGATTCTCAAGTTCTTTCCAACTTCTCAAGGTGATTGCCTTACATTGTTCTCTTGGATTGACTTCATTGTTGCTAAGTGGATTACCTTGTTGGTTACTATTGAACATATTGGCCAACTGATCAATTTAGGAGTGTGAGGAGGATCTTTCAGAAGATTGATGTTGGTTATGAATGTAGATCTTCATAGTTAGGGAATGGTAGATCTTTGGGTGTGGGATTTTTTTTTGTTTTAGATAGGAGAAGGAAGATGATTGCTGCGTTGTTCTCTTTTCAAGCATGAAACTCATGGGATGTCATTTTGATCTTATTTGCTGCCTTGACCAAGGGTGGAGGATTGGATTTTCGAAGTGTTGGAGGTTGGATTATAGAGGTCTGAGATGGAATTTTTTGGAGGAAGACTGGTGGAGATTGGTGGTGCTAAGGATTGAGTAGATGGAGATGGTGGACTAGACTGGGAATGATGAGGCTGTGTTTGGAGTAAGGGTTGCTATAAAAATGACATGGGATTTTATTGAAATATGGGAGTAACTACTACCCTTGATCTGCAGGAGTCCTCTTTTAGTTCAAGGTAGGGATATTGAATATCCTTAGGTTTGGTGTACTATCCAGTGGTATGGAATTTTTCTCTGGCTGCATTGAAAGCATTAGAATGTACTTTCATTTTTGACACGTACTCTTGAAATGGAATGAAAATGGGGTCTTTTGGAATTGGTTCTAGTTATAGAGTGGGTGAAGGTTTGGAGATATTTGATTTAGTTTTACAGGAGTCAAATGAGGAAGTAATGAAGGTTGACTTTGCAGGGGATTAGGAACATGGAATTTACTTAGTGAGAGATGGAGATTCTTGTTTGAATGGTAGAGAGATGGTTTTGTATGGAAAATGGATAGAGTCTAAAATTTTTGGGTTGAAGTTCAGCCAAAATGTGATGGAGTTTGATGAGTGTGCTGAAAAGGACATGATTGAGTTGAAGATGAATGAGCTGAATGAACTGGTTTGGATGGATGAATCATCGTTCAAGCCTGAGTGGACTCAAACAAGGAGATGAGAATGTCTAACTTGAGGTGTAATCACTCCTCAAATTTGTCCATCCTCTGAGAAAGAAATTCTAACCTTTTGTGCAATGGCTTTAGATGGATGATGAGTTGAGTTTTTAAGATGGCTTTGAGTTGATTGAGGTTAGGAGTGATTGATGTTGCTAGTTTGTTGGGTCTTGATGGGGTGGTTGGATGAGATTGGGTAGGCCTTATGTGAGATGGTGTTGCTGTTGTCATGCTTTCCTCTCTTGCTATCTCTCTTGCTGCTCATTTTTCTCTTCTTTCTCCTTCATTGACTTGTTCTCCTTCTGCTATTTCTTCTCCTCCAACTTCTTTTTCTCTTGAAATTTCTATCCTTTTCACTTGGCCTTCTTTCTTGGGCTTTTTTGAGATCCAAACTTCTTCTATTTTCTTGAAACCCATCTTCTTGATAGTGGATTGGTTGATCATATCAGTAGCCTTGGAAGGTTCTCCATTTTCCTCTAAGAGATCTACTCCAGTATCTCTTAAAAATTTTGTAAGAATCATTCCATACGGTAATGGGAACCTCTAGTTTGTTTTGACCATATAGAGATGGTTTGAAATGATTTGTGCTAGGTCCATTTTCTTTTGATTTTTCAGTGACCATAAAATCTTTGCACCCATTTTAGAAATTTGGTCTTATCCTCTTATATTTGGGTGTATGTTGGAAATCAAGGTGACTAGCATACAAGTAGTTCTCCTTTTCTCCTATTACTACACTTACCAGTTCAAAATGTTAGACTTCGGTATATGATTTTGATGACAACAAACTTCTCTTAGACTTGATCTAAGCAAATGAAGAATTTACTAAGATTAGGAAGCATCAAAATGTAAATGAATATGCTTGGAATATAATTACATTATTGTAATACAAATGTTGCAAGCATATTACACAAGTTATCTAGTTGATATAAACTTAAATGTTTATAAATGGTTAGAAAAAGGTGAAATTGTAATGATCCATATTACATTAAACTGAGCTTATTAATTATGATTAGTTGGATCATATGTATACTTGAAAAAGGCTAATGAGATTATTCATGTCAAGAATGCTTTACAGCTTGATGAAAATCTCATATTTTCATGATCATGTTGTTTGAAGTAAAAGTATTTGAATGATAGTGCTTAAATGAGATATGATTTGCAAAGTTGAAAACATGTGCCTCGAAGAGACATGATTCCATATATTAAAAATACTTTTGTAATATGAATATATGAGTAGCTTTGACACCAAATACTCAATGTGAAAATTACAAAAGAAAATGAAAAAGGATATTTATATGTAAAATGTCAAGGCTCACAAAGTGGCAAAGTGCAAAAATTCCAAGTGTAGGTCCATAGCCACATGCACTAATCACTTGCCCTATAGCAGCATCATAGTCGCTCTTCCTAGACATCCGTAGCCAATACTAAAGCCACCTATGTGTACTGCCTATAAGCGCAGCCAAAGCTAGAGGCACCACAACATACCACCTACTACATTTCTTCAAAGGTTCTGAAGCTAGCTTTAGATTTTTTGAATACTAATGGAGAATTGCCTGACAAACCCATTGCGCCTGACATATCACTTTGGTAGTAGGCAATTGGTTCATACCGCCTTTCATATCGCCTACGAGTGGCCAAGGACATACATTCGAGAGTTTTTCCAGAGTTCCAACCATAGCCAGTTTGTCCTAATAGTAGCCATATCAAATAAGGAGTAGCCGAATACTGCTGCCACCTATGGTACTGCTTGCTAACTCCAATGGGCAAACATTTGAACATTGCAAAGCCATGCATTACTACCCAGTCTCTTCCAATGGTCAAGATTTTGAGAGATCTATTTAAGGAAAGATGTTGGGACATTTCAAGAGTTGTAGTAGTGATTATTGATGAATTCGTTGAGCTTTAACTTTCATACTCTCAAGCAACCTAAGCCAAGGCACTCAACCTTCTTTTACAATCTTTCAAGACTTATTTCTATGACAAAAAGGGAATACTATTTGCATTCAAGTGAGCTTTCAAGCATTATAAAAGCTTCCCTTGCTCTCTCAAAGACAGGATTTAGGTGTAATATTTTTCTTTTCAATTTTATTTATGTATCTCTTCAGTTAGTATTATTTGTGTACCCCTTGAGTTGGTATTGGAGACCAAACTCAAGAAGAACAAGGGTGATTATTAGAGTGTATCTCATAATCAACTTATTAGTTTAGACGCCCCCTTGAGCTAGAATCAAGAAGAGTGCAAGAGACACTAATTATACACGACCCCTAGAACTAGAATCTAGAAGAGTACAAGCGATACTATATAATGCCCTATTGAGTTAGAATCTAGAAGAGTGCAAGAGACATTGGTTTATGCCCCCTAGATTTGGAATCTAGAAGAGTGCTAGGTGCACTAATTGAATTCCATTATATGAGATAGTGAAACCCAAGGCACAAGGGTTGTGCTATTGGAAGAGTGGAGTAGGGAGGTTGTCAAGAACCACTACATATCATGTCTCTTATTTGTGATTGATTTAATTGCTTGCATTTAACTTTACACTATTTGTTCACAACAAATCACACAAGCACACAAAAAAGAGGAAATTTAACTAATATGGGTAAAGGAAGAAATTTTTATAAATCCAATTCACCTCTCCTATATTAGTTTAAGCTAAGCCTAAGGGACCTAACAATTGTTATTAGAGTGGGCTACATAACTAATTCTAATGATATAATGACTAACCCAATATTGTCATCCTTTATGCTCTCTAAAGGATATTTCACCACCTAGCTTCTTGTAACAACCCGGGCTCCAGGTACACTATTGTCCGCTTTGGCCACAGGCCGCACGGTTTTGTCCCGCTCACAT
>JAYJMB010005596.1:0-11820 GCA_036873735.1 Pouteria campechiana
TATCGACCCGGCAAAATTAGCAAAACTTTACAATAACAAAAATTTACATTTGTAAAATTTTCCAGGGCCTTACACCTAACTAAACCATGATTAACCATAATTAATTAGGCTTAATCACTTATCCAAATCCCATCAAAATTATCCCTAACATTTAGTGGACAATAGGGTGTTTTCCATTGAATTCCAATTTTCAACTTGCTGTTTTTCATTTCCATTACATGTAATCCTTGCCTAAACTTAGTTAAACATTAATCATGGCATAATACCATTAATCACATCCCCTAATCATGCTAAAAAAATTTCCAGCAAACCATAATAACCAAGTTTTTTTCCACAGCAAAATTCCAGCAAGGTTTCCATAAATTAATTCCATAAACATGATCAGAAACTTGATTTAACAATTTTAATACTTGAATTTACTAACCTCCCTGGTGGGTCCCAGTTGTAAAAATAAATCTTTAATTTTTGATGGTTGAACAATCTTAAATCTAAGAGATAATTGATGTCATGGGTTGCAATTCACTTCTATTAACCTTTGCTATAAATTTTTCTAGCCAAATCAAGCTAAAAATTATCAATCGAGAGATGGGGAAGAAGGCCTTATGTGAATAGAGGGTGAGCTTGTATGGAGATGAAATGGAGAGATAGCAAAAGCTATCTTTATAATAAGCAAAGATCCAGTGGTCTGCTACTCCAAAACACTCCATACACATGCATTTGTATATTTAAAAATTTTCACCCTTATAACTTCATCTATTAGCATACATGGGCTATCCTATTTACAAATCATATGCCCACATTATTTTTTTACTTATTAAACATGTCATCTCCCATAATTTAATATACTTTTCCTAATTAAAATTAAATTAATTTGGAATTTACCAAAATTTATCAACATACACTGCATTTTCCTTTCCACATGCATTTTTCAATTTTACTTCACTTGTTAATCATTAATTAATGTGCTTCCTCCTCATCCTCATATTAATATGAATATTCCTTTCATTTTCATAATTTTTCCATAATGAAATTTTAATATTTTTTAATATATACACATCTAGTGCTCTACACATTTAAATTCATTCTTTTTTCAATTAAATAACTTATTTAACATACTTTGATGCATTCCCAACCTCATTATCATATTTCTATTAATAATCTACTCAATTTCATAAATTTTTCATGATAAATTTCTCAAATTTTGAATTATACTCTAATATACTCCATGCTGAGCTAGCAAGAATTAACAAAAATTAAAATTCACATATCTAGAATTTTTAGGGCCTTGAAGCATAGCAAATCAAAGAAGAAGAAGGTAAAGCATTGTCACATGTGAACCCAAAAGTGGAACAACATTTTTTACGTTACCCCAATTGGAATTGAAGCAATTACCTTAGAACTTAAAATATGTTTTTTAATATGAAAACAATCCTTTTTCAATGATTATTCCTTCTAACTTGCTTGTTGATGAAAAAATTAAGCTAATGAATGTGTTGAAAGAGCACAAAGGGGCTATAGGGTGGACCTTAGCAGACAAGGGAATTAGCTTCACTGTGTGCATGCACAAAATTTTGCTAGAAGATGATGCAAAACCTTCTAGGGAAGCTCAAAGGGGACTTAATCCACATATGAAGGAAGCTGTGAAAGTAGAGGTGATCAAATTGTTGGATGCAGGTATTATCTATCCAATCTCTAACAATAAATGAGTAAGTCTAGTGCATGTGGTACCAAAGAAGCCTGGTATTTCCATTGTAAAAAATGATAATGATGAATTGGTGTCAATGCAAATGACTCCAGGGTGGCAGATATGCGTTGATTATAGAAAACTTAATGCAGACACAAGAAAGGATCACCTTCCTCTTTCATTTATTGATCAGATGCTTGAAAGGTTGGCAAGTCATGCTTACTACTATTTTTTGGATGGTTTTTCAAGTTATAATCAAGTTCCAATTGCCCTAGAAGACTAGGAGAAAACCACTTTTACATGCCCATTCAGAACTTTTGCATACTAGAAGATGCCGTTTGGTTTGCGCAATGCCTCTGTTACTTTTCACAGGTGTATGATGTCCATCTTTTCTGATATGATTGAAAAGTTTATTCAGGGGTTTATGAATGATTTTTTTCTTTTTTGAGACTCATTTTATTATTGCCTTAATAACTTAAGTTTGGTGCTTAAAAGATGTGTGAAAATGAATTTGACACTAAGTTGGGAAAAGTGCCACTTTTTAGTAAGCTAGGGAATTTCTCAAAAATTTCTAGACTGCTTTGTAACTTGCTAGCTAACGATGTAACTTTCTATTTTGATGAGGAGTGCCTTGTAGCCTTCAATACTTTGAAAGAAAATTTGACATCGGTTCCTATTCTAGCAGTTCCTGATTGGTCTCTTCCATTTGAACTCATGTGTGATGCATTAGACTTTGCTATTGGTGCTATCTTAGGATAGAGAATAGATAAGTTACCTCATGTTATTCATTATGCAAGTAGGACTCTAAATTATGAACAATTAAATTATTCTATCACTGAAAAAATAATTGCTTGGAAAAATTTTATTCTTACTTAATTGGTTCAAAGGTAATTGTTTATTCAGATCATGCTGCACTAAGATATTTGCTAACAAAGAAAGATGCCAAGCCCAGGTTGATCAGGTGGATTTTATTATTGCAAGAGTTTGATTTGATAATCAAGGATAAGAAGGGAAGTCAGAATGTTGTAGCAGATCATCTGTCTAGACTGGTGGAAAGGACTGACTTTGAGCAGGAAAGAGGAAAGGAAAATATTCTTATCAATGAGATCTTTCCTAATGAGCAATTGTATTCTATGAAGGAGAGTGAACCTTGGTACACTAATATTGTAAATTACTTGGTTAAAGATATTTTTAATCCTTTGCTAAACTCATAGGGAAGAAGAAAGTTGCTGGCAATGTCAAAGCATTATTTCTGTGATGACCCAATCCTGTTCAAAATATGCCTAGACCAAATCATTAGGCATTGCATTCTGGAAAATGAGCAGCAGAGTTTTCTGAGACATTGCCACACATTTAGTTGTGGTGAGCATTTTGGAGGGAAGAAAACTACTCTCAAAGTCTTTCAATCTGGATTTTATTAGCCAACAATTTTCAAGGACGCTCATGATTTTTGTACTGTTTGTGACAGATATCAGAGAATATAAAACATTTGAAAGAGAGAAGAGATGCCACTTATAGATAACCTTATCATTGAACTTTTTGATATATGGGGCATTGATTGCATGGGTCCATTCCCACCATCTAATGGGAACCAATATATTTTACTTGTTGTAGATTATGTGTCCAAATGGATTGAAGCTATAGCTACTAAAACTAATGATGCTAATGTTGTGCTGAGATTTTTGAAAGACAAGATTTTTTCCAGGTTTGGCACTCCAAGAGTTATTATTAGTGATAAAGGAAATCATTTCTGTAATAAAAATTTTGCAACTTTGTTAAAAAAGTATAACATCACTCGTAGGTTACAATGCCTTATCATCCACAAATGTTGGGGCAAGTAGAAGTCAACAATAGACAAATAAAAGCAATTCTGGAAAGGACAGTGAACACTTCAAGGAAAGATTGGGCAATGAAGTTGAATGATTCCTTATAGGCATATAGGAATGCTTTCAAGACCCCTATTGGAATGAGTCCATATAGATTTATTTTTGGGAAAGTCTACCATTTGCCTTTTGAGTTGGAGCATAAGGCCTACTGGGCTAGTAAATATCTGAATTATGATATGGAAAAGGCAAGAGAGCAGAAGAAACTTAGCTTCATGAACTTGAGGTGCTGAGGAATGAGGCATATGAGAATGCCAAGATTTACAAGGTGTGAACCAAGAAATATCATGATGAAGTTATTCATAAATAGTATATTGAGCTTGGAATGGATGTTTTGCTTTATGAATCACATTTCCATTTGTTTCTAGGAAGACTGAAATGACATTATGTTGGTTCATTTTGTGTTGCTCAAGTGTTTCCTCATGGAGTGGTTGAACTGAAGAATCCAAATGACGGGAGCACTTTCAAAGTTAATGGGCATCATGTGAAGAAATACAATAGAGAGGATGTACTAATGCAACTAAATGAAGTGTGGGAAATTGAAAATTTTGTAGAGAAAGGGAGTTCATCTTACTCAAATGTTAAATAAAGTGCTTCTTGGGAGGCACCCCAAGCTATTTTATCTTTTAGATATTTCAATTTCTTAGACAAAATTAATAAAGATGTTAGTTGCATTAGTTTCAATAAACTTGCTTTGATCATGAGGTTATTAGATTACATTGTTATTTTTCCTATCTGGTTTACTTAATGCATTATTGTTTCATGTTTGATAGGTTAAATGCATAACTAAGGATTTCAAGCAAGGAGATCAAATATGGTGATGAAATAACATGAAATGAGGGTTTCAAGATAGCAACAAGGAACCTTCAGCATTGGAAATCTACAAAGAAGCAAGAGGAGACAACAAGCAGCGCCGTCGACACAAAAAAAAAATAAAAAAAAGAAAGACAAGGCAACAGCTCCATGCGCTTCCCATCTCCACCTACTCTTCCTGATGTACCAGCAGAAGATTCAAGTTGGGCAAATAGCAAAATTTCAAAACAATGATCCATCCATTTCAGGGAAGTCCTTATTTTCCACTACTTTGTTCTACATTAAGGACAGTGGGTGTTTAGTATTTTATTTTTGTTTATGGATGTCTTTGTCTAAGTTTGGGGGTTGTTGCAGTTTGTTTAGTTTATGTGTCGTGTGTCTAGTTAGTTTGTCTAGTTTAAGTAGTTATGTGTTATGGTTGAATTTTTATGTTAAGTGTTTTGTTAGATTGAGTTGTGTTTTTGTTTTGAGTAGTTATGTGTTATGGTTGAATTTTTATATTGAGTGTTTTGTTGGATTGAGTTTTGTTTTTGAGCTTTGATCAAGATCATCATCTTAAACCAATGACATGCATGTGATATTTTGCAATAGTGAGGTTGAAAAGGACACAAATCATTATGTCTACAATGCTTGATTTGATCCTTAGTCTAATCTGCTAAGATTGCTAAGATTCCTCATACACATTAATCATAGTAAATTAGCCATTGCTTTTTAAATCTTTGAATGCTTAGCATGAGTTTAAGAGACTAAGTATGCATGGTTCAATTTTGATTATAGAATGCATTGTAACTATGTTGAGACAAGCAATAGATGAGATAAAAGAAAACAAGAGTAAAAACTCTTTATTAATAGGGGGGGATTACATCTCTATGAATAAGAAAGAAAATTAGTTTGGGGTGTGATAGTAATACAACTCAAGCAATTGGGGGGATCACATCTCTATGATTCAGAAAGAAAATAAGTTCGGGGTGTGGTAGTAATATAGCCTAAGTAATAGGGGGGATCACATTCAAAAATAAAACATCATCTAAAAAAAAGAAAATATAAGGAATATGACAGTAATAGAGCCCACATAAATAGAAAAATGCTCATCTAAAAGTAGTCTCTTTGGTTTAATTTGCAAGTTCTCAGGGTTGCATTGAATGTCTATTACTCAGTTGCTTAAATGAATGTAAGTGTGAAAGGCTATAGATTGAATTGACGATAAGTTTTGCACGTGCACATACAATCTAAGGTGGAAAGGAAAAGGCTCAGGTTAAAAATTGAAAGATATATGTGATGTCTGGATAGTTCTTCCTAACTATGCTTATTTTATGGAGCTTTTTGATTAATGATAGAGATCAATCTTTATCGTGTCCATTATGAGTTTGCATGTTGTTGTTATGTTATAGTTATGTCCTTTGTATTTTTGTTTCTATTTTTCTCGAGGATGAACAAAGAAGTAAGTTTGGGGATATTTGATGAGTGAATTTCATTCACTTATATTATACATGTTTACGCTTAGTTATTTGCAAATCCTTATCTCTTTTAGATGAATTTCATGCTTATTTATTGGATTTTCTAGGTGTCCTGAAGATGAAAAAGAAGAGAAAAAAATGGAAAAGAAGAAGCTTAAAGTTTGGAAAAGAAAACAATCGCAAAATGGAGCAAAAAACCAACAAAAATCAAGATAGCCAGCCAACACTATCGGCCCTCGATGGTGCCAGGACCGAAGATAGCCACCGGCAGTTGACACCAGTTATGGGCCAGTAAATATTGCTAATTTTCTGCATTGCATATCAATTGGGTTTTTAAGCAAAAAGCTAGGGTTTTTCAGGGGTTCTCACTTTTTGGTTTTGAAAGTTTTTCTCTGATGGTTGGAGAAGGATTTTTTGGGAGATTTCTTGTGAAGAATAAGGGACTGCAAATAAGAAAGATGAAGGAGAGAATATGTTCTTCACTATTATCATCCTATCTAAGGAAGTTGTTTTATTTTCTCTTATGAACTAAATCTCTTTTTCTAGGGTGAAGATGTAACCCTTTTTGATACTCTTTGTTATGGATTGTTGGATATTATTAATGCTATATGATCTTGTTTCATTCATGATTTTATTTATAATGATTTAACTTATTTTATTACTTGATAACCATATTTTAAGTTAGATTAATTATCAAAGTGTGATAAAGGTAGACACCAGATTCTAAACATGAGTTTCCTTAAATGAGAAGGATAGATGGTTAAGGTAGACACTACATGCTAAACCACTCTATTTTGGTTCTTATATTATTGAGCTTAATGAATTTTCACATCAATTATACTACACACCATAGGTAATTGGAATGAGTAAAAACACTTGATTTAAACCCATGCACCTAATGGTAATAATCTTAATTTTGAAAGAATGAACCTAAGTGAGGTATTAAGTCCAACATTTCCTTAGAAAAGGGGTATCATCTTGTGGTGAAATTGGATCCCTAGACTTTTGCATCTTGCTAATCTCTCTGCATTATATTTAGCTATTTATTTACTTGAATTTTATTAAGTTTCTGAAATTCTAAAATTCTAAAATTATACCAAACATCACTCCAAGTCTGTTTAGTTATAAATACATTCTTTTAAGGTTAGGATAGTTTGGTAACTAAAATTAGTTAAGTTGGTTTGACTGCTCGACCCTTGCATTGCACACTATATTACTATATGTCCGTACATTTGTGAGGAATTATAATATGAACCATCAAGTAGTAAGAAACTATTTCCTCCATGGGAATTATGTATTCCAACTAATCACTATCTATTGCAATGAATAATCTTGATTTTATTTGGAAAATCAAGTGATGTGAATTTAACTAAAAAGTAGAAATATACAGGCTTTCAAATGGAAATTTTCAAAATAAAGAAGCTCTAGAGGATCGACTTCACTTGTGCTTTATCATGGTGCTCTTAACTCATTATACATTAATTGTTCTATTGGTTTATAAATCAAGAATGCTAATTCACTAAACTCCCTCTCTTGAGTGCTAAGCTAAGTATCCACTCTCTATATTCCAATTTCAATATCCCTATAAAAATCGGAAGGTAGGGAATGCATTACACACTATGATTCTTTTGAATGATTTCATAGAACTTAGAAGCTCTCCCTAGTCATCTAAAATCCCATGTTATGATGCCTAGATCGTATTCAAAATTACCTCTCCCAGGAGTCAAATCGCAAATATGTATCCATTCAATAAATTGACAATAAACTGAAAGCATTAAAAGCAAAGCATCACAAATAAACCATTAAGAACTTTTAATCATATAACTCAATAATCACACCATAATGTCAGTACAAGATCCATCTACCCTCTGGAAGTAGGATTTTAGCTACTCATAATAAAATAAGAATGCATAAAACATTTATATAACATATTTAAAATTTGGATTCCAACTATAATCGAAGTTACAAATGATGAATAAGATGGAAAATACTAAAGCAACAAGGATTGAGGTAGCAAACTCTTCCAATGGTGCTTGGCTTGATTTTCAATTTGAACCTTCTTTTTCTCTTCAAACCTCTCTAAGAATCTGCAAAAATGTCTCCTCTACACTCCCAGATCTATTTAGGGCAACCCCTCTTTGCTTTTATACTTCCTTTCTTGAAGATTTGTCTTTTTGCATCTTTTCCAAGTAATTCTAGAAAATCCATCACCATTTCAAAGCAATCGTAGAAAATTTGGATGTGTGCCATAGGCTTTAGTGTTGTGACATCAATAGTTGATGTTGCGGAAAAAACATTTCTGGAAACAGGATTTTTGCCTTGGTTTGGTTGGATGCCACGGCATCAAGCTACTGTCCACTAGACACAGTTCACTGTTTTAGCCATAACTTCATCATACGACTTTAGAATTACATAATTCATGATGCATTGGAAAGCTATTTTGAAGGGATAAAACTGTCATGTTGACTATAGTTTCCAAGTCATCCTCCATTGGTTCCAAAATAGGACTACAAGTGATACCATTTTTTGCACATCTGAAGTTGGACTGAAGTCTGAGATAATTATAGTATTTTATCCATAACTTCCATTCATCAATTCCATATTTGATCTCTAAATCCTTTGATTCTTGATTTTTTTGGATAGATAACTTGAAGGGATAAAACTTCTATGTTGAACACTTTTACTAAATCCATCTCAAAATACACCAAAAATGTCTTGAAAGTGACGCCAAAACTCAAATTTGTCAGAAGATTTTCCTTGCAATGTTTTTAATGTTGCAACATCAAATTTGGATGTCGTGGCATCCCCTTGCTACCACTTATTTTCTTCATTTTCTAGCCACATATTCATCATCCAAGCTTCCTTATTTTGCTCCTTTTTCTTTATTGATGTTTTCCAATTTTTCTTCCTCTTTTATGCATTTATGTGCCTACAACTAAACACATAAATAAAAACCATAAACCCACTAAGAAAAACTAAAGAACACATCAAAGTTAGCTCAAATAGATATGATATAAGTGAATAAAATTCACTTATCAATGTTCACTCTTTTGACACATTTTTTATGGGATGTATTATTACCACACCCCAAAACTTGTTTTTTAGTTTCATTAGGATATGATCCCCCCCAATTGAACCATGAATCCTTAATATTTCCTTTCCCCATTTCCCTTTTTCTAATTTTGGCATTTTTCTTTTTAATATCCCTAAACTTATATTCTTTGCTCTCTCATATCTCTCTAACAACCATGTGCATAAAATTTATCTCTTAACAAGTCAAGCATGGTTTTTCTAGGCTTAAAAGATCTGGATGATAAGACTAAAGAAAGAAAAATTGAATGTTGGTCTTTCACATGCTTTGCATATGTCATTCCTTCATTAAGATGCAATAGAGACACCAATGACAATTATGTACTAGGTTTGCTTGAAATGCAAAAACTAATCAAAGAATGATTAAATCATTCCCCAATAAACCTATCATCTTGAATTTTGCCTTGAGGGATAATCAACCAAGTTCTAGCTTGCTCATGTTAAGAAAAATATGACATTGAATTCACAACAACATCAACTAATCCATATACACTTTACGTGATTATAACATAAGGTGCTCAATAAAAATATTCATCATTCATGAAAAATAAAGACTTATGAGAAGAATCATTAAATCACAAGGTAGCACCTATCCTTCCTTCTAAACTAAGTACAATGACAGTCAATAATTGAGCATATGTTAATGATCAACTTGTACAAAAGATAAGCCTTGCACTTAGGCTGAATTGTATAGAATATAAATCAAGAATAAAATATATACAATAAGCTAATGAGTTTCGAATTGCCTTGTAATTGAAAAGAGTATAGTCTTTGAACTTTGATTGGAGCGAAAGCGCAACAGGTATGAACTCTTGGAGAAAATGTTTTGATCTTGCAAATGAATGAATTTAAGCTCTTTGAATGTCTAACTTCTTCTTGTTGTGTCTTGGACATTTATTATAAGTTTTCAAAGAGAATTGAGCCATTGTAAGTGCTCCTTGTTGAGGTTTCAACCATTTGTGATGACCTGCAATCCACTCAACTAAAAAGCTGATAGTGAGCAGCTACAGGCCTCTATAGACAAGGTCCAAATCTTCGTAGGTTGAGTAAACTTGTCAATGACCATTACACAATAAATGTAGACCTTTAAAGGATAACTTCTTTTCTCTATCACTGCCGAGAGAAGATGCTTCTAATCGAGTGACCTATTCAGACCTCTAAAGGTTGGGACTTGTCTTCTAAAGCTTGTTCTAAAGGTTGGGACTTGTCCTCTAAAGCTTCCTCTAAAGGTTGGGAAATATCCTTTCAAGCTTCCTATGAAGTTCAACTACCACTAACAACTAGTTTTTGCAAACATTTGGAGATTGAGTTATCCTATATAGAGACCTCTAAAGACTTGATTTTACTTGGACATTTCTCAAGGTGTTCTCGAGGGCTCTATTTTACTCTCCTTTTTTGTTTTGATGATGAACAAACCAGGTTGATTTTATGTGTTTACTATGTAAGTTGAAAAGATATTATGACTCAACTAACACTAGCAGGGTTTGTTGTAAAATGTTTCAATCCAACACAAGGATTGATAAGTCTTTATTTAAGGTGACATGTTGAAGGAAAGATTGTTAATTGAATTCCATGGTGGGAATTCAAAGGTTGATTGAATAGATTGCTTGATTATGGAATGGAATGATGTCAATGTTGTGGAATGGATTGATGTGAAATGTTTAATAATATGGAATGGATTGATATAAATGATATGGAATGGATTGATGTAAATGATATGGAATGGATTAATGTAAATAGGTTGAAAGATGGAATGCTCAACTGACTAGGATTTTCTATTAAAATATCAATGGAATTATATTTGAACCTAGATGAATTTGAATATGGTGATGTTTGAATTTCGATTGACTAGTAGTCAAAGACTAATCTGGTGAAATTGAACCTCAATGGATTTTCTTATGTATGAAAAACATTGATGGTTTTGAGAAAAATGTCAATGGTTTTTCAATCATTACTATAAGTTATGCAACTCTGGACTTTAAGCATATTTTTTTTGTCCCATGTAATGGATAGCTCAAGAGGGGAGGGGTAAATTGAGCATATGAAAATTGTGGCCAAATAAAAATTAATATGTTGGGCAGAAATAATATTGTAATGCATATGTGATTTTCATACTTATTTGTTCAATCATATTGTCTGCTCCAAACATAGATTCAACTTTCCTTAGTTATTCTCATTTTAGGTAGATTGTCATGTGTTTGTAATGATATAGGAGATGTAATAATAAGACAGGAGCATGCAAAGTAAAGCAATCAAGCAGACAATACACATAACAACTTTTTTAGTGGTTCGAGTACCTCGTCCCTATGTCCACTCTTCCAAGAGCACACTCATTGTACCTTGGGTTCCACTATCAATTATAATGGAATACATTAGGGCTCCTAGAACTCATGGAATACATTAGTGCTCCTAGAACTCTTCTAGATTCTAGCTCCTAGGGGCATAAATAAGTGTTTCTTACACTCTTCTAGATTCTAGCTCTAGGGAGTGTAACCACAATGGTTTTCCTAAGCTCACCACTAACTCATATGGATGAATAACGGCATTGAAGTTGCACATCTCTTTGCCTCTTTACTAGGCTAATTTTTATAGAGTTTAAGCACACATAGAAATAATTTATACATTAAAGCACATAAGATATCAATACTCCAGAAATATAATAGTGATAGATCTTTGAGGCTCATCATCTATCACCACAATGGAGATTGAATATCTTGGAGGAAGAATTGTCTAATTGAGAGTGGTTACTCTTTTAAGCTCTTTTTATCCTTTTCAATTTTCTCTCTTTTTATCCTTTGTGTTCTAACTCAACAGGAAGATGACATGGTTTCCCAAACACCAATCGATAAGGTGACATACCAATGGGTGTCTTATATGCAGTCCTGTACGCCCA
>JAYJMB010005597.1:0-11818 GCA_036873735.1 Pouteria campechiana
TCTTATCATCGCCGTCTTGCTCTTCCCCCGTTCTAGGGTTTTTCTATTTCTTCCGTTTTGCTGGGTTTCTGCTTTGTCTTTCGCGCGTTGTTCGCTTCGTTAATTTTGTGCTTTGAGGTTTCTTTTCTTGAATGATTGAATCAGTACAGTTTGCTGTGTTTTTCACATGCTTTTCGTAGAATTCATGGGTCAGGAGTTTTTCAAATCCCTTGCCATGTTGTGGTGAATGCGTGCTTGAGCTTCTAAATGGATTTCTTTTGACTGTTCGTGGACTTCTCTTCTGTTTATTGCGTGAAATGATAATTTCTTGGTGCATCTGGATTATATGGCATATATTCTTTATTTCTGGTATCTAGAGTATTTTTGTGATGGCCGACATTGTGGATTGGCCAGGAGTAGTAGCCTTTTAGGCATTGAGAGATCACAACCGTTTGGTCCTTTTGCTGCCTTTTCCTTTTCCTTTTTTTTTGTTTTTTGTTTTTTTGTTTTTTTGTTTTTTTGTTTTTTTTTTTTGCTTTAGTAGTTAAGCCTAGGTGCATGCCTAGAGTTTCCAGGCGTAAATTGTGTATATTCATGTTATACATTAGCTAAATAATAAGAAATCTACATTTTCATACTTATCAACTGACTAGGGGTTTTTTGTACTATATTAAACTCAACACAATTCAAATCTTAAATCCAACAATATTCACGATAAGTAGTGTTATAAATGCTGTGCAACAACATGCAAGTCCTAAATATGCCAAGAAAAAGGATAATCTAGCAATAGGATAACATGTTGGGCCTATAATCAGAGATAATCCGATTTTGGAATAATTGAGCTTTTGTCTGGTTGTCAAAGTTGAAGATATGATGTTGGTTTCATATGGAAGATCACTGATGAGGATAAAATTTAAGATCAATGGTGCAGCGATCCTCAATTGGGAACTAATCCTCTGACTGGGGCAAGATCAGAGAAGAATAACCTGGTAGGCCAGTTTTGATGTTGGACAGTCAAATTGGGCCCATCCATTGATCTTATTTTTAAGACAACAAAAAGAGAAAGGGGGAAATCTCAATTACAGTGCATTAGTTGACTAAAGCCTAGAAACATGCCCAGAATTTGCTATAATTAAAAAATTAAATTGTGAAGCTAAACAGGTTTTTTGGATTTGAAAGGGGTAAATTGCAATTTCTTCTTTGTTTTTGGCTCCAGTACGAGAGAATTTTTTTGCCAAATGTACTTGCACTTATGGTCAGACTTTTTGAATCTTGTCTTGAATAGAAAAGTTGATTGGAAGAAACAAAGGTTAACAAACATGTAGCTATGAAAACACAAACTCATGATTTTTCCTTTGTTCAGGCACCAAAGTACGAAAATTGGAAAATATTATTGAAAACTCCTGATCAACCTTCTTGATACTGAGCAGTTTAGAAGACAGAATTTTGGTATTTAAGCCTGTCTAGGTGCTTTGTGATAAAGGAAGTGGATATAGAAAATTCTTTTTTCTTATGGTTCTGTTTTATTTACGTAATCAAGTGTCAATTGAATACTATTTCTGGCATCTTAAATCTTAAGAGATGTATGAAAGAAATTCAGTGCCAAATAAGGAATGAAGAAAAGTCATGCAGGCTAGTTCCCCAACTTTGGTATTTGTAGGAATCAGATGTGGTGGACTTGCCCTTAGTTTAGGACGCATAACTGGGGATGTAAATTGGATCGGGTTGGGGCAAACTTAATCTTAACCTTATTTGTAAAACCTCAACTTAACCTTAACCCTAACCCTATTTTTAAAACCCAACCCAACTCTAAACCAACCTTAAGGAAATTGAGTTGGTTTCGGGTTAATAAACGCAATGCCTCAAATCAACCAGCAAACATAGAAGGCAATCTAAGTGGAACTAGGAAAATGTAAAAATGTCAATTCATTCTCAAATAAGTTCACTTGACTAAAGTTGAGTATACTAAACTAGGATTCAAATCAAATTAAGTTTATATCAAATATACATAAATCTAACTAAATTCAGATCAAATAAGTTTTAATCAAGTCTCATCCAAGTTCCACAAGCAAACAAATACAAAATAAATTCAAACCAAGTTTCACAAATGTAATTTGAATTTAAGGTCTAAGCTTTAAAACTGTATAACCCTCCATACTCAAATTTCACTATATTACTTCCATTAACGTCCACCTAAAACAAATGAAAATCATGTTAGTAAGTAATCATCTATAAAATGTTGGTAATAGAAAGTAATATATTCTATTTACCACAAGTTCCATGTTATGCAGACAAAGTAATGTCAACAGCACTAGTTCCAACTCCTTTTGTAAAAACTATGAAATAACAAATACAAGTTTACCATCGCATGTTTCCAACTTAAAAAGTAAATATTAGAACAATTAAAAGAATATAAAATTACCTAGATCAACTTGTCCAACTTCATCATATCTTCTTTTATATCATCTAACTGCGATGATGAATGTAGCTAATCTTAAGAGTAGATAGCAAAGAACTTCAATGTGGGTCAAGAACACGATTTTCTGTACTAAATGTAGATTCTCAAGTAACAGTAGACACAAGAATAGCCAGGATATCTTGAGCCGTACGTGACAAAACTCGATACTTGGAAGTAAACCACCATGCCAAAATATCAAAAGGCAATAGACAATCATCATCATCACCGTCTTCTTCTATACCCTCTTCTAAATATTGATCTAATTCAGTTTTTACTTCTTTATTAGCTAAATTCTTCAAAATTTACTTATATGCAGCATCTATCCCATGATCAACATTAATAACTTTTGACTTATCACTATTACTTGCTTTCAACTCATTAGGAGCATATTTATTTTGGTAAACTTTGAACAACCTCTGAATTTTCTCCTTCGCTTTTTGAATTATTTCATTAACTTTTTCATTATAATATATCTCAGAATAACAAAATCGAATATATGTAAACTTGTATTTTGATCCAAAACAACTGCAATAATCAATAACATATTTATCTTATCAATATCTCTGCAATAGTTGTCAATCTTTTCTTTCGTTTTTTTTACTTATATCATAAAGAAGGGGATTTTATACTTTAACAAAATCTTATAGCAATTTTTCAGTTTTACATACTTAATGAAATAAATGTTGAAAGAAGCATATGAAGACCTTGATAAATGATTTGTGAGATCAAAAAATTGTTTCAAAGTTGTATGCAAATGCCTAACTTTTTCCCAATAACTTTGAAATGGAGGTCCTTCCTTGACAAAGTTTACATCTTCATGTTCCAAACGATCAAATGCTCTTTGAAATTTCAAAGCACTTTCCAACATGAGATATGTTGAGTTCCATCTTTTAGGTATATCCAAAACCAATAAACTTTTATTTTTGATATGCACTGCAATAATACATTTATTAAGCAGTCTTTGTTTTGTAGGAAATCATCTAATAAACCTCACTGCATTTCGAATTCAAATAATTGAATCATTTAGTTCTTTAATCCCATCTTTTTACAATCAAATTTGTAATATATGCAACACATCTAATGTGGAAAAAAAAATACCATTACATAACAAAGCATTCCTCATTTCAAGCTTTGTTTTCAAAAAGATTATAGCAACATCATTTGCTCTAGCATTTTCAATTGTTATAGTACAAACACTAGTTAATTCTCTATCACTTAAACATTGATTTATTGTAGTTCCAGTGGCTTCACCGGTATGTGCACTAGGGAGGAGAGAAAAAATTAATTGTCTTTTTGTTCAACTTCCAACTTGAATTAATAAATGCACAGTAAAACAAAGATATCCAACATTTTGAATTGAATTCCACATATCTATAGTCAGACAAATAGATTGAAACTTTTCCTTAAACAATTTTTTCAATTTTCCTTTTTCTATCTGAAACATCAATTTTTTTTTTCTATTTGAAACATTTCCAAACAATCTTCAGTAATCTTCTGTTGAGTTACAAGGTTCAATTGTGGTTGAACAGCTTTGCAAAATTCTTTAAAACCATCATATTCAATAAAATTAAAAGGCAACTCATCAACAATAATCACATTTCTAGCAGTTTATCAAATTTCCACAACCTCCACCTTCTCAAGTAGAAAACTGCAATAGTTGTTGCTTTGTTCCATCACCCTTAAAACTTTTTTTTTTTCATGTCTCTTAAGTGTACTCGTGTCCTATTTACTTTCACATTTATGCTGCATCTTGTATCCCTTACATGTACAATATTCTGCCTTTGTAACTCCAAGTGGAAGAATTTTATCAAAATACTCCCATACATTAGAAGATGGTTCACAGGCCCTTTTCCATGAAGTAGGAGTATCCTCAGATGTACAAGTTTGTGTATTACTGTCTACTTCAACAACATCCTCTTGTTCCATACTGAATGCAAATATAAATTTCAACATTAATATATGAGAAGCTAAAGCAAATAATAAAAAAAAATAATAGTAATAAATTCAATCAATTTTTTGTATGTTCTATAGTTTCAGTTATAAGACAATATTTCAACATGATCCACGCAGTTTTAATAATATTCACACATTTAACAAATGTTCACAAATCACAATTCCACATATATTAAAGTTGAATAAATCTTAATAACAATCAGTTAAAGCTAGATAAAAGGATCTTTTATTAAATCGTCACCATATGCATTTTTTTGCCCCGATTTCTGGTTGCCAGCTTCAAGTTTCTGCGTTTTTATGCTGATGTTGTCGAGATTTTAGATTTATGGCTCCAGATTGGGGGATTTGGTTTTTGCAATGGATCGAGAAGATCTAGGTTTTGGTTTTATTTATGGCAAGATGTGATTGGAAATAGTTTCTATTTTTATTGATGGTTATCTTTCCATGTTTATCTGATGCGTTTTTGCTATTGATGCTGTAATTGAGTAGAAGAATTGTGCTGTGCGGTTGCTATGGATGATGACCTGTAAAAATAGCAGCTTCACTGATTACCAAATAAATTATCCAGCGTAGATGGAAGACAGGAGAGCTTATGAGGGTAAGAAATTTGAAAGAGATTTGAATGCAAAGATGGATGAAGCGAAAAACCTTAAGGAGACGTTTCCTTAACTCAGAATGCTCTTGAAGTTACACAAGGCGTTCCTAATTCTCCCAATTACCCCATTTTATTGGGCTACTACCAACTACCTTCATCTGGAATGTTTCATTTTCAGGGCATTTTGTCATTTATAAAGCCCTTGAGAAATTATAAGTTTACCTAGTAACTAACAAAGTCAAGCCTTGAGTTTCTAACCATTGTAATTCCCTACATCCTATGAATCACTTAAATGTGCAAAATAAATTTCCTACATCTTCCTATGCATCACTTGCCACCACAAACCAAATGTGTCTAGGAATTCTGCAATGCAAGATTCCAAATAGAACCCACAAGTGCAGGAGCTGTCCAACCAAACGCACTATCAGAATTTCACCTTGAAATATGCTTTGAGCATTTTGGTGTTTGACAATTCTGATAAAAATGCAAAGGTTTGTTTAAAGCCTGGTTACCTAAATTACAATTTGATTAGTTTGAATATGAAATTATAGTTAACAAATTCATGTTACCTGAAATAAATTTGCTAGAGAATGATTTTGGGTCCCATCAATTTGGTACAAAACAATGTTAGTTTTTGCCTTCTCCTACACATCAATAGCCTTGTAACAACTAAGGAAGGTTACATATGTAGGCCATTTTCCCATTGGACCTGTGGTCCTTAGTTACCTCCTATACCCTTGTCCATATGGGTGCTTTATGGTAACCTAATTCAAACAAACATTTTTAAACTTTGATTTGGTCGAACCACTCAAATTCACTGTTTAGCTTAGTAAAATTTGACTCTTGGTATGAGTGTAATTTGTGGGTTGTTTTAGAGAACTTTCTCTTTTGTCTTATTATCAGTGGGGTTATGAAGGCCCATGCAGTCAAATCAAAGTGCAAAGATATCCAGCTGGTAGTTATTGGTGGTCCTAACTTTGCGGTGGGGAATGGTCTCAAATCAAATGGATGAGTAAACTGCAAAAGATCCCCCTTGCCACTTGGCAGCCCATTGGCTTTATTTCCATATGAATGAAGTCCAACTTCAAACATGATTATCCAGTGTCCTCAGGACTTAGCATATCAGAAATCATTGCCCAAATTTGTTAAAAAAAAAAGTCAGAATCTGGAGATTCTTCATATCAGAAATCATGACCCAAATTTCATTGAAAAAAAAGTCAGAATCTGGAGATTCTTCTGCCAAGCTGAACATACCAATCAACATCAATTGCTAGTCTACGCACATAATTAAAAATGTGATTGTTTTGTAATTTGTTTTATAGCTTGGCATGCCATTGGCTTTATTTCCATATGAATGAAGTCCAGCTTTGAACATGATTATCCATTTACCTGAGGACCTAGCAAAGTTAGCATATCGAAATCATTACCCAAATTTAATTAAAAAAATAAGTGAGAATCTGGAAATTTCTCTGCCAAGCTTAACATAACAATCAATTTTAATTCCTATACTGGATGCATACTTAAATGTGTGATTGTATTGTAATTGGTAATTATAGTTTCGGTTTTCTGATGCTTTTGTATAGAATTTTTGAGATGCCACCGTTACTCTCAGTTGTTGTAGCCAGTCTTGCTCTCTGGTAGCAGCTTATTGTAGTTCTCATATGTCTCCTGTTCTTCTTGTCTCTGCTGAAGTGTAAATTGCAACATTGTGTGTATTTACTCTTAGTCAATGTTTTCCTTTGATGCCACCCATCTGTTAAATATTAGGCAGCTTACCTGCTTCGTTATGGTAGATTGAAGATCTAATTAATTTCTTGTATGCCATCTCTCTCTCTCTCTCTCTCTCACTCACTCACGCACGCATGCACGCGCACGCACACATGCATGCGCGTGGGGACACTCACTGATCATGGATGTTATAACGCCTCTTTCTGCACCCCCTCTCTCCTTCTCCTCCTCCTCCTCTCTCTCTCTCTATTTTGATAGATCATTGATGCTATTGTATATCATACCGCAGCAATGTACGACAATTTGGGAAGCCAGCCTGGAATACCAAGACCACCTTTAAATCCCCAACTGAACCCCTTTGGAAATACTTTCTATGGAGCTGGTTCAGGATTCATCCGAGGTGGGCTGGGTGCTTATGGAGAGAAGATCCTTGGATCAAGCTCTGAATATGTACAAAGCAATGTACGTGTGTCTACAGGATTCTCACTGAGAACCACAGTTCACAGATTGATTCTCCTGCAGTGTATTTCCTTTGAGAAATTTCTGCTAAGCACACATGCACCTATCAATTCAATAACACAGGAAAAATGTGGGGCATGGTTGTACATGGTTTTTGGTTTATCAGTTGTTTCTACATGTGTGATGCATCTGAAAGTTGGACAGTCTGTTTTCTTTGCGAGACAATTTTAAATCCACATCAGCATACATCTACATTCAGGGGTGCATGTGTGTTTAGCAAAGCTTTTCACTGGTATATTATCACATTAACATCATGAAATCTTGTCAACAGATCAGTCGATATTTTTCAGATCCTCAATACTATTTTCAAGTTAATGAGCAGTATGTTAGAAACAAGCTGAAGGTTGTCTTGTTTCCATTCCTACACAGGGTAAACCCGCAGACCTTTTTTTTGTTCACTTCTGAACTGTTTTCTTGCTATAAAGTAAATTTAAAAAAATGCTATTGATTCTCTGGTTATCTTTGTGCTTTTGTACAGGGACACTGGACGAGGATCACTGAGCCAGTCGGGGGCAGGCTCTCCTACAAACCTCCAATCTATGACATCAATGCTCCAGATTTGTACATTCCCTTCATGTCATTTGGCACCTATGTGGTTCTTGCAGGCTTTGCTTTGGGTCTTCTTGGCAAGTGAGATTCAAGTCTAATTGAGCGTTTACATTTTCCATTCCTAGAGGAATTACTTTCAATGCATTGGGATGTGTATGTTGAGCTGTTGCTTGCAGACTGTAAAACCTGGATTAGTTTTGGTCTTACTGTTTTAAAAAGGATTGGCTAACTTCTGTCGTCTGAATGGATTTTCCCCATTCTTTGTTTCATCAGACTGTATTCTGATCAAAATCTTGGCCCCAGTCCTATAGTCATTACTTAATAGGGAACTAGAAAATCATTATGTGCAATCATATTATGTTGACACACAAGTCTATCCATGCTGTACTGTGGTTTTCTGACTTGAACCAGGAATATGAAATACACAGCATGTGGAGGTTGTGCTGCATAGGGGTGCAGCTTGGGTTGGGTTCAACCTGAATCTGACCCATCCAATTTGATTTTTGTTAGTGTTGGGTTGGGTATAATTATGGTTGAACCCAACTCAATTTTGGTATAGAGATGGGTTGGGTTGAGGCTGTGGGCAACTTGACTTGAATGTCAACCATTCTTTTTGTAATTCTAATTATAGTATTTTCATAAATAGAGATAAGTGCATTCATTTATTGTAGATTTTATATACTATTTAGTGTTAGGATTTTTTACAAAGGCTATTTGAAGTAGACTTACATTATTTTTATCACATATTTTGAGCCATATTTATTTTTATGCTATGAGATTAAATATATGCAAATATTTATATTCTAATACAAGTTTTAGGCAATAGAGTGTGTCACCTAGCATGACAGTAAGGCTCTTTGCTTATGTCCTTGGTAGTATAGGTTAAAATCGTAGAAAAAGCCTCTTCAAAATGAAGATATGGCTGTTTACATCTCACCCTAACCATGCCCTGCATTGGCGGGAGCCTTGTGCACTTGTTGTGCTTTTTTGTACAAACTAATGTAAATGCATCGTTAATGATTCATATATAGTGTTATAATTAAATGAATGATTTTTAGATTGTAGCTAGCAAAATCAATTCAGAGCTAACAAATTACCAACCCAAATTTCTGATCTGAATTGTCAACCCAAAGTTGACCCAAGATTTATAATTGGATAAGGTTTTCGGTTAGGGTTGAGTTGAAATTTTTATAAATAGGATTGGGGTTCGGCAGAACTTAAACTGACCTTACCCAAGACAAGTTGCACCTGTAATGCCGCAGGGCTTCATGGTTGTTAGATAATTTCTACTTTTAGGCTCTGAAAAGGATAGACATGGAGAGTTGATGGTCATAAGATCTCTTCCAATATGTAACAATTTTTGGTTTCCATTCTCAAGAGCCCCATTCTGCGGAAGTTCTCTGATTTCCTGTCCAAGATTAGGCATGCCCCTAGTGCATGGTTTGGATCATTAAATCATGTTTGCACATGAAAGCAGTCGTAAAGGCGGCAACCCTTCTCAACATGCTAAAAATGAAAATCCTGACTTTTGTCATGCCCTGACCTTGTTCTTGTTCTTGTGCAGATTTAGCCCAGAGGCGTTGAGCCTGCAGTTTTCAAAAGGATTGCTTGGCTGGTTTTTGCAAGTTGCGTTACTTAAAGTGTTGCTATATTCACTAGGGAGTGGGGAGGCCCCACTGCTTGACATTGTCTCGTATGGTGGCTATGCTTTCACGGGCATGTCACTGGCTGTTTTGACAGGCATCTTTTCAAGTTATGCTTATTACTGCCTGACGCTGTGGCTGTGCATTTGCATGGGGGTTTTCTTGGTCAAGACAATGAAAAGGGTCCTGTTTGCAGAGGTTAGGAGTTACGAGAAGCATTCAAGCAGACACCACTATCTTTTGTTGTTCATGGCTGTTGCCCAGTTCCCGCTGTTCTTTTGGCTGGGCAATGTGGGGTCGTGACCCGTGGCTGTGTATCATTTAAAACCCATATTCTACAGCATAGCCAGTATGGCCAAATCTTAATCAGGATAATGGTTTTGTTCTTTTGGGACAGTTCTGGTAGAATGTAAAATCAAAGATGCTCTACTTCACAGGCACAACGTGGGCACCAAGTTGGAGGTTGAGATGGCCCCATGAATTTGTTTGTTGTTGATTTTACTTTTTGAAATGCACATTGATAGAATACACAGTGCAGTGCATACATCTGTTGAAGTTTAGCTAGAGTTGTGTAAAATGTCCTTTTTCTGAGGGGCCTGTGTCAATGTATTTTTCAAAGAGCTGTCCAATTCATGTTAGAATTAGCTCTCGTCTTGCTGACTAGTATTTGAACATGGTTGTAAAGTCCGGGCAGGCAGGTATTTGGTTCTCAGGGAGTGATTGGATTGATTTTTTCTTAAATGACGAGGTTGATGTTGCAGCTGCCATATGGGAAAGGTTTCATGTTAAGTATTTTAGGATTAACCATGTTTACACATTTGCTACAAACTACCAACCAGCAAGTAAATCAAACGACAAGCAGCTTCTAAATCCTGCATTTTACCTGTTTGAAGTTAGGTTGCCCTTGTGGATGAAAACCTAGCGACAACAGAACATCCATAGAAACACTTCTGTAGCAGCTGCGGCTTGGATCAATGATTGAAATGCCTCAGTAATTCTAATTCACCAGTGCAAAGAAATAAAATTGATTGTCTAAAATTAATGTCATTTACATCGGATTATTGTGGACTAACTTTACAAGCTGCAAATTCGAAAATGGTTGCGTTGAGGAGACTCTTAAAAAGGACTAGCCTCTAGGTTGATGTGTTTTTCCAGCACACAGTCACAGTCATTGTGAGACTTGTGTAGGTGGCAACCATCAGGCATGCTATGGCTGCCACTTTCATGTTGGCATCCGGGCAAATACATAACCACGGAAGAAAGAGCCTATGCAACCTTAAGAGAACTGAATAACGCCCTGGTTTGGCCGGGATCCTGAGCGGGTGTAACTTGCTTTGTTTTTAATTTGTGCGCTGGAGAGTCTTACACCCTTACTGGGTTGGAACTGTGAAACTCCCTTCTTTTGATGCACTCAGTCAAAACAAATACCATTAATTGATTCATCCTTCCAAAAGTAAAGTGGAGGACGCTATTGCCACTTTAAAATGCTCCAAAAATCTGGCATCTTTTTATTTGCCACTTAAAAATTGACGATTTCATCCCGGTTAATATTAGATTTGTATCAGAGAAATCCAAAAGTATATATACATTGGAGAGCTTATTCTGTGAGTCATTTTGACGCAATAATTATAATGAGACAAAATTTTCATCACATATCTATTTGGTGGTTGATCAAGATTTTATTTAAGTCTATCCAATTGAGCTCGAGCTTCAAAATGTGTGCTCATCAATTGGGTACAATCTTAAAATTTAGACTTATTCGGATGATAAACTAAACTAGAACTTGGATAACCTATGTTCGGTTTAATCTAGATTTGCTGGTTCATCTTGGCTTGAGCTCAAGCATAGCTTATTTGAGCACACATTATAATGTATTACCTAAGTTTGGCTTGTCTTGAACTTTAGTTTAGCTAATTTAAACATATAGTTATATTAAAATATTACGTTATATGATACATTTTATATATTATACTTTTGAATAAGCTAAATTATCTAATTTTCACTTCATCAGCTCCGGGGTAAGTTGAAATTAAAAGCTTACAATTTAAACTCAATTTCAAACATGAAGTTGGATTGAGCTCTATGGTGGTAGGGCTTGAATCAGGTTGAATTGCATCGAGTTGATATCAACTAAACCTTAACTTTTTAAAAAAAAAAAACTATGATCTAACTCTAACCTTAACCTTTATTTTAAAAACTTCAATCCAACCCTAAATTATAGGTGAGCTTGAGGTTACCTGATTCCGGTTATTTTTAACAAATAAGTTTTGATGCATTTTAATTCCAAAGATGATGTCCTCCTACTGTTCTGGACTGCCTCTCTCTCTCTCTCTCTCTCTCTCTCTCTCTCTCTCTCTCTCTCTCTCTCTCTCTCTCTCTCTCTCTCACACACAC